>JAUPTC010002126.1:0-16214 GCA_030762895.1 Sophora flavescens | reverse complement strand
GGTTCACTCAGCTTGTGCCACTATCGGGTCGAATTTAAAATTCTTGGGCCAATTTTTTTCCCCCATGATTCGTAATTTTTGTTGTTTTGCTCCATTAATTTTTTTTTTTGTCACGTATATACTGTTTTTACGAATGGACTGATTTTAGCTTTTGGGCTTTTAACATGAAACCACCGCCCGAGATACATTTTTCATATCATCCAATATCCACTCATCTACCAATGCATCCTTAACCTTTAGATTTTTCATATTACATGTCCAAGCTACTAAAAGAGAAATTAACATACACACCTAATATCAATTTTAATAACAATTACAATAATTGGTCTCAGGGTAATATAGCATTAAACATTTTAAACTTCCAAGCTTTAACTCCTAACTGCCATGCCAAGGCCCCGCATCCGACATAATGCAAATAGACAAGCATTTCAATATTTCAACCTCGCAAATAACAACAAAGAATCAAAATTTGATCATTCAAAAATAATTTACAAAATAATCCCTTAATAGCTACTTAATGCTAAGGCATACCCATAGCAGATTTCCCACAAATGGTGGCATTAAAGATAGCTTGCCCCTCCTAAAGTGGTTTTGTTGGTTCTGCGATCACTGTAGTAGCCCTTTATCTTAATCATCTACATTTGAACTTTCACTTTATCCAAAGCATTCCATAATCAACTGCACATAATAACTTTCACAATTACTTCTACGATATGACATACATATATACTAATTCAGGAAAAATAACACACGACTCAATTAAATAAACAACCAAAATTACATTACTGCTTAATGCTCCAGCAAAAGGTCAACTTCATGGAGATTATTGTCCCTGTCCTGCTCATCTATTTCCATTGCTAAAAACTGCATCCAAGTGAGTGAATTTGATTATAAAAACACAAGCAATAAACTCATTAGGAAGCAAAACAAAATAACAAAAAGGAGACAAACAATAAGAAATGACAAAATAAAGGCTAAGAGTGCAAAGCTACTAAAGATCATTCAGATTTTAGTGTGTAAAATCCAGCAAATCTGAGTCCGTGAATAGGCATTCAAACTCAAAATTCAAGTTCGCTTAAGGAATTTCAAGAAGATGATAATTATACCAAAAGATGCTATGTCTCCACACATTTTGAGTCATGTCTCGCTGACTCCCAAAAGCACAAAACAATTTCAATCAGAAAGAAGATATAGAATAATCATTTAATAGTTAATACAAAGATTCGAGAGTGCAAACCAACTAAAATTGAGCAAAAACAAAGGACAAACTTCACCTTAGGGGATCAGCCAATCACACTACTATCGTGGATCGAGATGATGGACCACATCCAAAGATTTGTTCCAAAGAGCTCCAAAGAAATTGCTCCGGGTATAGTTCCAGCTAGTCAGAAGTTTCAG
Source organism: Sophora flavescens (assembly GCA_030762895.1). NCBI lineage: Eukaryota > Viridiplantae > Streptophyta > Magnoliopsida > Fabales > Fabaceae > Sophora > Sophora flavescens. The sequence goes on along the minus strand of JAUPTC010002126.1, from coordinate 14,816 downwards.
CGCTTCTCCAAAACCCATGAGCCTCCTGAAATTCTATGATACATCAAAAGGAAAAGCGACTTAATCTATATAAAATGATACATATTAAGGAATTTTAGAGTAAAATGTTAATAGATTGCTACCTCGTTACAACATGCTCAGATACTTCAAAATCCTCATTAAGATCGAGGTCCTTAAATTGGCAGATGATGGCCTCAACCAGCTTTTGAACACGTATTAATCCTTCGGGCCATTTCAGGGTTAAGGGAGTCAGAAGTGTTCAACTTCCACCCCCCTCGGCCGAATGCACCAAGGTTTTGAATCGATCGGCTGTCCGATCGAACCGACCTTGGCCATTCGCTTCATAGCGGTAAAACCGCCCCTCGTATTGGAACCGTGAAAACCGAAGAATCGTCCAAAACCGGTAAAACCGTAGTGAACCTACTCGAACCCCGTTTCCCTAAACAAAAAATAAAAATAATAGTATAAAAGGATTTGGGTCATCCTAGCCAAAACTCAATTCTTTCGTTTTCTAACATATTATGTACTTGCCAGATTTTGGATTGGGTTTTCCCCGTGAAGATGATTTTAACATATATCTTTATATTTATTTAGTTTAATTTCAAAAATAAAAAAATGTGCTTAATAATTTTAGTTGTTATGTTGTTTTTTTTTTAATATTGTTGCAAATATTATATTAAAAATTAAAATAATATTATTTAATTATAACCACCACGCTTTCAACCTCGGTCGCCCTGACCATCGAACTCGAATCACGCTTTCTTCACCGGTTCGGGATGACCGGTCCTGGCTTTGTAAACCCTGGACTGCACTCTCTCGGCCACTCAGAGACCGGGTGTGACTGTATACACCCGTATTTGACTTTTAAATAACAAGACATATAAATATGTTTATAAATTTATTAGAGTTTTATAAAATTATTTTAAATAAACTGAGTTTACCACTCAACTTACTTGAATGTAGGAAGCTTTTATTAAAATTTAGGTTGGAAAGTCGTACTAAACCCGACCATGGAATTTCATTGACAAATGATAATAATACGGTCAAAAGACCTAATTTTAATTCGTGAACGAAAGACTTAATATTTTTATTTTATTTCCTACAATTATTTTTAGATTTATTTCATAAAAAAATAAAATAATTTATTTTTTTAAAACACATAACTGGTAGACTTCTTAGGGGATTTTGTAGTTTCAAGAGCCGATAAAGAGTTTATCTTAGATTTTGAAATGATTCATGAGAATGAATCATACTTTTAAGTCTAGAAGGTTCTATAGAGGTTATAGGGATACTTCCCCAATTTTACGCCTAAGTCCCCCGAACTTTCACACTACCCTTTTCTCCCTTACTTTCCAAGTTTTTTTCTAGTGACTCGGGGCTGCATCTTTGTTCCCATCTTTATTTGACCGTGGCTATGGAGCTCAAATTTGTTCATGGATTGATTCCATAGCCCATTTTGAAACTATACAAGCTTCCTAGTTATTTCCATGCATAAATCTATATTCTCACAAAAATGAATCCAAGCCCAAAGTTACCAAGCCTATGCCAAAGCCCATGAGGGACTGAGGTCGCTCTCATTTGTCGTTGGATAAAATCCAAGATCTTCTGTAACGCTCGACAATCTTCCACATTATTCTACATCTTCTCTTAATTCTTCTCCAATGTTCACGATTCTTCTTAAAATATCTATGACAAAAATTCTGCCCAAAGTTAGTCAAAAGCTCACATTGAATGTGGCAAAAATCCATGACAATTTATTGGCAATCAAACTAGTCCTTAAACTTTGGAATCTTTTGCAAAATGGTCCCTAGGAAGTATTTTACATTTCAATCCTTTTAGCAAGACAACTCATCCTTCTCTTGCATCCTTCTGGGTGAGGTTCACCCATCTCTATAAATACTTTCTCCTCACCTTTCACTTAGTTTCTATTGTCATTTGTTCAAAACCCCAAAGTTATAAGTCTTCTAGTGTTAGGATTTGAAGCAAGTTCTTGGATTTCCTTTGTCTTTTGATCTTCAAGAGGTAAACCAATCTTCTTCCTTAATCATGCCTATGTTCTTTAAAGCAAGTTTCTTGATTCAAAGTTTGTTTCATAGTTGTTCATCATTTTCAGTTTCTAAGTCTTAAACTTTGAAAAGTCATAATAAATTCTAGTAAACTCTTAGATTATTAAACTACTTTTTATATTCTGATATCATGCATATTATCTAAATCAAGCATGATGTAATCAAAAATTTCTTTCCTAAAAAACTAGCTTTGGCCTAATCCATTAGAATAGTTTTATATAGATTGTTTCATTGTTGTCATGTATGATCATGTATTCTATATGACATGTATGTTCACACACTCTAATCCATGTTAGTTTGTTAAATGAAATTTTTACTCAAAAATCTCTATGTTGGCCGAACCCCCAGTGGTGAGATTTGATGAGTTTTTGTTCACAGCTTTCTATTAATGATCTTAGAAATCAAGTTTAGTATGTATGCTTAATAAGTCCAAGTTGGTTTATTAAACTAAGAACCCTAGCCCTATGAACATGCTGGAAATTTAATCTTGGTATAGAAGAGTTGTAGTTTTGAGTTTGAAATTAGTTGTTTAGTCACTTAATCCATGATTTAGGTTAATCAAGGATCATTAATCCATGACTTAATCAAGATTAGAAATTTTAGTTAATCAAAACCCTAGAATGTGACCTGAGGTAGGTTTTAGAATGTTTTTTAAGGCTTCTTTGATTTGTGATTGTTTGATTATAATGGTTGAATGTTAAGTATGTGTTGTACGTGAGTTTCCTGGCTCGGCGAATTTAATTCAACTTATGCCGTGGGATCTTCGGGAGGTAAGAGGGGTTACCCACGACTACTATTCCCGGATGACCATATGTCCATGTTTGGGTTTGTATACATTTGCTTTATGTGGTTGTGGTGTCTAGTTTGTTTTATTTGGCTATGTGTTTCTACCGTTATCTTGTGCTTGGCTATGCTTCTCGCTTAGTAATTTATTTAATTATCCGTAAAGTAGTATATTATATTGTTATGATGATTTATCTGCCTGGTGATATACTCCTCGATGATGTTGATGTTGTTTGTGCGGCTCGATAGGTGGTCAATGCATAACCGATTAATCGATAAAGATTTAATAAGCTATGAAGAATTATATTCAATGTTTCATGGGAAATATCGAATATAATAGTATTTAAAATATTACTTGGAAAAATAATGAGTTTGGGAAATATTATTATTTTAACAATTTATTGCGAAAAGCACTTCGCAGTCACTAATGAGAACTAACCGCGAAATTTTTTTAGCATCGCGATTTTTTACGCAAGAAATTATGAATATTATAAAAAGTTATTTTGTGAAATTAATATTCGAAAAAAATTTATAAAAAAAAAAAATAATAATAATAATATAAAATATTATAAAAGTCAAAGTTTGGACTTAAAACATTCTGGGAGGATAAACGACTTCGCAAGGTTGTGAAATTATTTACAAGAAAGTTTAAAAAACAAGAATACTTATTTTGATAAATTGAATCTGAATTGATTTAAAGAGTTGAGTTTCAAGAAAAGTGTTCTTGGATTTTTTATGATTTATAAACGAATTATAAGTAGTTAAATTTCTTGAATGTATTTTTTTTTCTAATGACGTAAAAAGATTATGTGTGAATTAAAAGTAACTGAGACGCCTAGGTATTAAGGTTGTTGTTTTGTAGACTCGAGTTTCTACTTTAAAGTTAAAACATTTTTAGATGTTTTCTTAATACCACGAACCCAAGCCTCGAGGCATCACCTAGGTTTGTGATTTGAGCACTCGGACTTGGAGGTCCCGTGGTTTTAACGAAGGTTTTAAAGATGTTTAAATTATACCTGGCCTAAAGCTTTTATGCTTTGACAAAGAAAGATATAACACAAAAAAAGTGTCGGTAACAAAAATATTTTCTTGCATGTATATGCCGACGGCCGGATTCTACGAAGTGATTATCTTGGCGGGCGTCATATAGCATGTGACGATGTTCATCATTGTTCACATTTGATTAATGAGACCTCATCTATTTATGTTATCACTGTGGCCACGATGTTGGACAACAGGCGATGGGTGTCTGTGGGTCGTAAGCTCGTTCCAAGAACCGATCAACTCATCACGAGGTTGGGATATCTCATGAGATTAGACACGGGTTTTAGAAGCTCAATAGAGTGTTCATGGCATTCAGATTTTAAAAACCACGTATGCTCGGTGAGACCATTTGATATATTTGGTTGTATGGCCAATTTAAATACGAGAAATTAACCGATTCCGGGTTTGTATATGTTTTGTTGTGTCGCATATGGTTCTCGTGGTTAGGATAAATTGTCGGTTTCTCACTCTTCATATTTCATTTGTGTGTTTCTCTTCCTCGGGTTCTACGTATGGAATTCGAGAACCCCTTATGGACTATGGCGTCTAGAAGTTGTAGGATGTAGTATGGGAGACGTTGATGTCGCTTGTCGTAGCGCTTGACCAACTTAGGTTTAAGTTCGCTATGTTTTGGGGGAATAATCTTTATTATAAATGTTAAGGTGAAACATACGAGGCAAAGATAGTCGTATGACTTATATATATAGATATATCTAAGATTATGTGAATGTCAGCTGTGGACGATGTTGAAAAGAAAAAAAAAATTATCACCATATTTCAAAAAGATAAACGCCGAGAAAACATTATTTTCCAAAGAACCACGAAATTAAGTTTTATCAAGAACGGTAGCCACGTGATGACCCGAAGCTGGGTGGTGTCACATGGTACCAAACATCTCTAACCATTGTTGAGAGATAGTGTACCGAAGAATTGGGTTTCCACCAAACAAGGATGTCAAACTTTCACTTCCATCAATACCAGTCTCACTGAGGTTCCCTCGTTCATTTTTTTATCAATGGAGTCTTTCTCCTCAGTGTTGTTTAAAAGATCCGCTTCTGCCATTCAGTGATGGCATTTTAGCAAGTATAGATGTTTCAGCAGGGAAACACCCTCTAATGGACCGGCCACATGACTATCGGAGACCTATTTTGGTTCAAAGCATATGCTAAATTGGATGGTGTAAAGTTGAAATAGATTGTCTTAAACTCGGAGGACAACTCATTTGCAAAGATTGGTCGATCTTCATACATGTCTTTAAACGACCAATCCACATACTCAACTTGTACTCCTGTGGGTCAAAATGATACCAAAATACAAAGTTTTATTGATGTTCTTCACATTACCCCAATACTTATCATACTTTGCCTTCATTTCAAAAACCCATGGATGCCAAAACTATTTAAGTTTTTGGATGCTTTTTTAAGCTCAAAAATGTTGGCAGTTAATGGAATGCAGTGTAAACTCACTTGCTGTGATGAAGAAAAAACCCTAGTTACCTCAAAAATCTTCAAAAAGTTGACAAAGGTGCCGACATTCTCCCAATCAATAGAAGTAGGGGGCCATAAAGTCCAAAGAAGTCAACATAGCTTGAATTCATCCTCAAGCTTCTCAAAGGCAGCTTGGTACTTTTCAGCTGTATCTAGCAATAGGGTATGTCGAGTTCCACCTTGTTGGAACATCAAGACATACCAGCTTTCTATATGCAATATTTGCGAATTCGATGCACTCTTTAAACTTCGCAGACCTTTAGGGTGAGGATCTAACAAATCTCACAAAGATTTCTAATGCCGGGAAATAGAAGTATGCATGATGAACGCGCTGTCGCCACGCGCCAAAAAGAACGAGCTGCCATAAAATAATGCGGATATGAAGTGACAACTCGAGTATCGTCTCTCAAGGACTTTAGTTGTTGTTGTTAACGTAAGGAAAAAAGTCAAAATTTGAGGGGGTTTGGAGATTGAAAACTAAATAAAGAAAATGGAACATAAAACAATGCAATAAAAAGTAATTACCAAATAAGCTAAAGAACGATTAACCTATCGTTTTCTGCTTTCCCACTATCCTAGGTTCATATAATTCCAAACCCTAAGCGTATTCTAATCCTCCCTAATGCAGCAAAAAGCAACAAACGAAACCACTACTACGGATGTACGTTCCTATTCCCAAATAACAACTAGTTAAGCCCTCATGAACAAACGAACATGAATGAACACACGCGAAATAACAAACGCGATTAAGTATAGAAACATAACATCATCAATTGAATCAATACAACACTATACATTCCCGAAATAACAAACAGAAACATATAGGATTGCATTGAAAAAGAGAAAAGCAAATAAAACAGGAATTAACCTCAAATGTAATAGAAACCAATCACAAGATTAATCTAGAGACTAGCCTCCAATACAAAAGTAAAACAACTATCAAAACTAAAAGAAAAACAAAAGAATAAAAACCAGATCCTTTTCTCGTCGCCAAAACACACTCTTATATACACGTTCTCGATTCCGCTGCTCGCGAGGCGGAATGCACTCATGAGGCGAATAATGTGAACACCAGCAACTTTTGATCTTCTCGAGGCAGAGTATATCATTCGCGGGGCGAGGAATCGGGGCAGTCTCTTTATTACTCCTAATGAACATCGTAATAACCGTGATGCTTTCCGACTTCCAGGCTCGTGGAGGTTTAATGGATGACCGCGAGGCGAGACTCCTCAACTTCAAAACTGCCACGCCGTGATCTTCAACATGGGTAAGCCGTGATAGTCTCCGACTTTCAGAATGAGGATGATGGGCGAGATATTCTTCTGCGGCTAACCGGAGTTATTCCTTTTATTAACCCGAAAACAAAAATAGCATAAGTACTTTATTTAACTCTAAATCAACTAAATTAAACTAAAAATACTTTACAGACTCAAAATGCTGCTTAAGGACAATCAAGTCTAATTTGGGTGAAAATGATATAAAATTAGCACAAAGCCATGGTCTTTACTAGTTATAAACCCAGTCAAACAGAGGCTCATCACATGTCTTTTAAACCCATCATTGACTACAAGGTTCTAATATGGGCACAACACCTCATATGAAAGAAGTTCCCATCCCCCATTAACCCATTCATATTCTTCAAACTCTTCTTCAAATAGGCTAAGACCACATCGTTGGATGACGCATTATCAACGGTGATTGTAGACACATGCCTAAGTCCCCAATCCCTTATAACTTCCTCAACTTTCTTACCTATGGTGTCACCTTTGTGATTGAGGACTAACGAAAGGCTTTATTATTCTTTCTCGTACTTCCAATAATTATCTATGAAGTGCGCAGTCGGGGTCATATAATTAAGGTTTTGAATATATGTCCAACAATCTGTTGTAAGTGCAACCTCTAGTACAATCTGATTTAAAGAGGGCTTTCAATCTCACTTCTTCATCAACATACATCTAAAACAATCCTTAGCTTTACGCCTTGAAGGATAGTGAATTGGGGTTGTAGCTGTTTACAAAGGTACTTGAAACCCTCACCTCGACAATCTTGAAAGGTTGTTCATCTAGTGTGACAAATAGTGCCAATGCTTTCTCAAGCTTGAACATTGAATCTTATGCTTGCAGAACTAAACCACTACCCTCTCCACTAGTGAATGTGAGGGTTGTTTGACTGGATCATTAACTACAACATTTTGGATACTTAGGACAGGGTTTTCAAGTGAGCAACCATGTTGTTGGTTCCATGTTGCTTTGTGTCACATAAATATCTTTTCTTGGCAATGATTTACATTGTGCGATCGGTTCTGTTACTTCATTATCGGTAATTTAATGAAGTGATCCCGCAACAGAAGTTCTCCTAGAACCACTGCCATTTGGTTTCCTCTTCTTTGGGAGAGGAGGTTTTGATTGATTCAGTCAAAGAACTGCAGTATAGTTCTTTTCTTCACAGGTGAGATCCACACACCCCCTCCTGTCAGGGTGCGAGTAGTTGGATTTCCACCTCTTGAGTTCCAATTTGTGTTGATATTTGTGGAGTTAATGTAGGAGGCGGGTTGTGACTAGACTGCTCCATTGCTGAAACAATGAAGAAGTCTTGGTCAACATTTGCCAACCACATTAAGCGTATAAAGTCTTAGAGAGTTTATAGTTTATAAATTATAAGTTTTGAATCTTATCTATTTATAATTTATCTGTTTATAGTTCATAGTATATCGCTTTATAGTTTATCAAGTTTTCAAAGATTTTATAGATCAGACACAGTCTCACCCCCGCCTTATGCCCATTAGCTATTGCTTGTAAACCAAAGACTCTTCTCACAATCTCGCTCGGATGCTTTGTTCCAAATTGAATGCCGAAGCATTCTTCACAACTCATGAATGAGTGTTAAATTCCCTAATTTCTACCCTTAAGCTAATTAATAAATCCTAATGGAGAGAATTAGAGATAAGTAAAGACTAAAGAGGGGAGTAGAGACAAAATCCGAGGAGATGAGTAAGAGGAATCATAGACAAATAAAGAGGAAAAAAATCATAAAGTAGGGAAACAAAGACACGAAAAGAGGGGATACAAACACACACAATGGCACATAATACATATACTTGATTAGAAGACAAAATAACATGTTCCAAAACAGTATGTGTGTGTGTAGGTGTGTGACTTGTGTGTTTAGTGTTCCAAAACAGTGTGTGTTTGTTTAGTGTTCCAAAAGAAGTGTTTGTTTGTGTGTGTGTGTGTGTGGTTAGTGTTCCAAAACAGGTTAACTAATATTAGACACTTTCAACAGAAAAATCAATATGAATTAAAGCAAGACTAAGTTAACCAACACAGTTCTCGATAAAACCAATAACATTAACATTAGACAATCATCAACACAGGTTCCAATATTAACCAATATTAGTCACTTTCAGTAGACAAATCAATAGGAATTAAAGTATGACTAAGTTAAATAAGCAAGAGGAATAAGAAACTCACCTTTGATTGTCAGATAAACACTAGCTTAGTCGCTTACAATATCCTACATCAAAAGACAAAAATTTGTTAGCCAAAAATTAATTCCAAAAAAGAAAACCCTAAACCCAAAATTGTGAAATCACAAACCCTAAGCAAAAAAAAAATCGCACAAGTGCTTACCTTTTCAAGCACAAAGCCTAACTCCCTAAGATCCTACACTCGACCACAGTTCCCACAAACCACACTTGCTACTTGTTCCAACCTTCCAAAAAACAAAAGGTTCTCCACGATGAGTAGGTTACAATAGAATAACAATGTAAATTGAAAAATGGAACATGCATGTTAGATATAGGGTGACCAACGAGTGTGTGACACCGTGATGAGAGTGTGAGATTGAGAGATCGAGGGTGAAAGAAACTAAAACCCTAAGTCCAAAAATGAAACCCTAAGTCTATAATAAGAAAGACAAGAGCATAAACCCTTACCTCCGAAGACTAACGAACGATTGAGGGCGAAATAGAGAGAGCCAGGTCAAAATCAAAGGAGAAAGAGGTAGAGTGTGTGCCTCCGCTCCCGCCTGCGTGGAACGGCGTGTCTCGAGGAGCTCGAGAGCTAGAGAGGAAGAGCGGTGCTAGGTAAGGGTAGGTTCATATGATTTATGAAATGAAATTGAAAATTTGAAATGAAGTAATGAACTAATGGGCCGGACAAAATGAAGCCCAAGTACCTTTCTCTCGTAGTGGGTCGGTGGGTTCGGGTACCTACGAAATGAAATTGCTCCACTCGCACTCCGCCGCATAAACCCAAACGAATCGATCCTGAACCGCAGAAACAAAGGCCCACCCGAAACCGCCCGCATAGCCTTCTTCTTGTTCTTGGTTCTATCGGGTCTCCCTTGGTCTTTCATTTTGTCCAAATCACTAATCATAACAAAAGATGTGCAACATTCCCTCAACTCCTCTTTTCCTTCTTTCCATCCACTTGAAAGGGTGGTTTAGGGTCATTTTCTGACCTGGAATCACTCCTCTACACCGTTTTTCTCTAATTTTGACTAAATAAGTTGTATTTCCAATATATCAGGTTTTTCTTTCATTTGTTACTAGTTTTTGTCGTCACCACGCGGCGGTGAATAGTTCGTCGACTTGGTATTCCGCGTTTGGTATCCCGTCTTGTTGCGGTGTTTGTTTGGTTGGTTACGCGGATCGACTTCGATCCATTGCGGATTCAATCAAGACTTGGGCCAACGTCGGCGATCCGAAGGCATGGGTATTCTTGTCCATCACTTTGATTTTATCACATTTCAGGGATCTTGTCGTATTATCTTTAACCCTGCCGCGTATTTATATAACAAAACACACTATATTAATGAAATTTACACAATCAACCTTAGATTTACTACATAATGGTAATAATCGAAATATATGATGATAATTACCTTAATCCACTATCAGAATACATATGTATTCTCCTTCTCAAGAAAAAAAAAAAAATTACATATGTATTCTAACTCCAACGGTGATTAATCCCAGCCGAAATGAACTAACTCGAGATGAAACTTTTTTGCAATGTTAAAAATTTGAACTCTTCCAAACCACAATTGCGTGAGAAATTGCAATATAGGTATAACTTGTCTGATTGTCTCCAGGAACAGCAAACCATGAGCAGAGACTCATTTGACACCATATATGCATTATTATATTCCTCATTAGAAATTGGATCTAATGATTTCATGACAGGTCTTTCATCTTTTGTAAGGCCTTATAAACCCAACAGAGGCCCATATCCAAAAGCCCATCAGAGTGATATTCTATTTCGTGTTCTTCAAGGTGAAATGAAAAGGGAAGCAATCAAATAGCGAAATCAGAAAGAAAGTAGCAATTTTTCAGCATTGGTATAGGAGATGGAGTTCGTTCCTGAAGAAGGCAAGCACCTTCATGAAGATTGCTCCACTTTGATTTTGGTTAGTATCATTTTCTAGGGTTTGACCACTCAGTTTTTCAATTCATTCATTGATATCTTTCACACCGCTGTGTTATGAATTTCTGTATTTCAGCAAAAAGACAATAACTTTTAGTTAATTGTAGTATTTGAAATTGTGGGGTTAGCTCAATTTTCTACCCCATTATTAATTTGAGGGGTTTTGTGTGTGTTTTAGCCTGCTCTGTCAATTGGGAATGTGGGGCAGCTAGCTTCAGACCTTTGATTTCATCAATGGATGCAGAGAGAGTTGGTTATTTGGATGATCCTTATGTTCTCCCTTGTGTTGGAAATGATGCTTATGGACCCCTTCCTCAAGGAGACCTTGCTCTCCCTCTTGAAGGTTCTGTTTTCCCTTTTGTTTTTTAATGCGATACTCTTTTCATCTCTTTCTCTACTCTTGAAAATGTCCATATTTTTCTTATCACTTAATGTGTTGGGTTTGCAGCTTTTGATTCCCTTTCTAATGGTCTTACTATCCTCCAACAGAGATCCCCAGTGGTTAAGGTATTGTCTAAAGGCTGCATTTGCCCTCTTGCTTTCTTTAATATGACAATGACATTGCTTGTCTTAGCCTCATATAATGATTTCAGGCTATCATTAAGTGATTTGTAATGTGTGGAATGTTCCTTACTCATAAACTATGTGGTTGGGACTTGGTAGTAAAATTTGAATGTAGACAAGCTGAGGCTTGAATGTTAATTGTTTTTTCTTTGTTTTCATATGCATGCACATTAATTTTGTCCCCACTCCCCCGCCTTTTTTTCTGTCATTCAAGTTTGTAAGGTTAAATGTTTCTGCTCTTTGTTTTCTAACTGCAACAGTGGTCATCATTATCTTCTTTGTGAGTAATAACTATAACTATACTATCACAGATATATTTATAGATGGATATATTAATGGGTTAGGGTTATTGTGTATTTCCATGTAGGAAATCATGTCTGTCGCACTGCTATTCTGTAGTGTGCCAAGGGTGTGCAAATTTCTTGTTGGATCAGTTTGCTGCCCTCTTCAAAATGCAGATGATAAATTCACGGATGCGCCTTATATGAAAAGTTGTATAAAAAGCTCATCACCGGAATTGACACCTCCAATTTTAAAGTGTATATCAAATTGACTTTTCATGTAGTTAAGAAGAACTTTATGTTCAATAACTGCCTAATATTTGGATCAACATTAACATAGAATTGTGGGTCTTTGGTTAGTGGTTCGGCTGGAGTAATTTACAGTTTACAATGCACGGTCACTTATTCTTCTTCATATCTTTGCAGTTTGCACTACACCACACCTTAATGTTAGTTGCATGCTTGATGATATCTATTTGCTTTAATGCTTAAATTGACACAAGTAATTTTGGAATCTGGAAGTAGAAATTGCAACTAATGCATGGTCACTTGAATAGGGTATGATGGTTGAGTTTGCGAAAAACCTGGCTGATTTTGTTGCTGGCAGTGGAAAGAAGCATATTATTGTTCTCTCCAGCTTAGATTTTGGAAAGTGGCAAAAGTTGACATGTCAAGGTGAAGCAGTAAATTTTGAAATATCACTTCTTTATTATTAAGATTTTCAATTCTTTTGTTTCTGTGATTGTTACTTTGGTTCATATTTTAACTTCATGGAGATTATATCCTCTTACCTTGACAACCTCTTAAAATGTTGGTCTAGGAAATTGCATTGGGACATTTCCCCATTTCTGATATATCTACTGGCTATCATATTAGTGGTTTGCAGATGTATTACCTCTCTAGTGCCAACAGCAATGGAACAGATGAAAACTGTGAAAAGCTTGGGTGGAAGAAACTTCAGGACTATGACCCTTCTCAAAAGCATTGGAAATATCTTAGCGATTTAGCTGAAGGAAATGTAACTCGGGAAGATATCAATTCTTTGGAAGATGAACTAGAAGAAGAAAATTATTATGCTAGCTTGCCTTTTGCAGCACTTTTTTTTCTTTTCTCAAGGTAAAATAGGTGCATTTTACTTTGATGATAAGTCAAATTTTTGTTACTCTTATAATCATTTAAGCAAATAAATGAGGAACGGAAAGATATGTTCTCATCATGTAACACATTTGTCTACTGATTGGGGCCTTCGTATGAACTACTTTTCTTGTTTCTTTACTAAATATCTATCTGATTGGTAGTATTTTTCTTTACATGACATGCTATGAGGTTATACCTTCTTTGCATGCCATGTTAATGATTTCCATTGGGAAGTTTGTTTTGTTATGCAGGATAAATCTAAACGTCAAATGAATGGCGAAATATAACAGTTGCTCACCAAATTTTTTTATAAAAAAAAAATTTAAACATAAAAGGAGTGGGATAGGTTATTGCATACCTTTTTATTGCAATATTGCAGACAAAGATCATAAATATGAAGTTGATGACTACGAGGTTTTGGTTTAATGTATCAGGCTAAAGGTTTGAAGGTCACCTGCTTGTTATGTTACTGCTCAGAAGGGGACAACATATCTGATGCTTTTCAATTAGCCGAGGCAGTATGCAAACTTCTAAGGCTGAGTCACTCTACTTCTGGTGAGCTTTATTTATCTTTGTTTATTTTTTATAATGATTTTAATCCACTGTTTTCACCTAAATAAGCGGGGATTTGTTTAAATAATTTCCTGTGAAGTTAATGGGTTATCATTACGTCGTTGATCCATGTCATAGAGATTCGACTAAGTTTTACGTTGGCTGTCGATGGCCTAACACAACCCTCTCCTTTTAACCGGGCTTGGGACCGGCTATGTTTAGCTTTGTCACAAAGCACAACATAGGCAGGATTTGTCTTATCATAACAGAATTAATAATTATTCCCAAGATTTCTTTTTAACGATATTATGATTCACCATTTCCTTTCCCCCAAAATTTACTGGATATTCATTCTAGGCAGATTTTTCACTTGAATGTGGATTTTGAGGATTAATTTTTTTAATTCCTGCATCCCTAGTCCTAATTTGAGGTTATATGTCTCCATCCTTAAACCATTTTTTCCGGCACAGATAAATTTGTTGTATTTTTATCAGTATCTGTTATCTAGCAACACATCTGAATGATAAATATCCCAAGTTCCCTACATAGTAAATACAAGCTATTCTACAATTCCCTTTTTTAGTATCTCTCTTATTCAAATCCGCATCTTTCCTTTTGCAAAGTTAAAGATTACTAGTAACTGGTAAATATAGATATTTTGGAAGTAAAAGCTCATAAAATTTCATCAGTAATATTTCTGATAATTGTGTTTTCAGGAATTGAAGGTGGCAACTGGCGAGTTCCACTTTCTTGGATGAGTGTATATGGACCACCCCCAGATATGTCCATCTTCTAAGGCTAGATTGATGTAATTAGTAAAATTAAATGGATGTTGAAGATGGAAATTAATGTCCCAGAATAATTTTTTTTAATCAAACCATGATGGGTCCACATATCTGATATGATCCGGGTTCAGTGGTCTAATGTAAGATGTTTTTACACCAGTGTAGGGACTGTCTTCTGATGGGTGATGGCTATTGTTACCAAATGATGCTGTTATTTGATTTAGAAACTGGAAATCGAACATTATGATGTGCCTGTTATGTACGTTTACTATGTTCGAAAAAAATTAAACTGAAGCTAATTCACACTTAGTGTGTGTTTGGATGGGGTATTTCAAAATTTCAAGGAATTTGAAATATAATGTAATTGAATTACTTTCATTTCAAAATATTTTGTTTGGATAGAATAATTCAAATATCTTATATTTCAAATTCTGTTTGGATAAAACAATTTAATTACTTCACCCTCTAAGAATACCCCATCCAAACATACCCTTAAGGCTTTAATTCCCGCTTCAAGTTCTCCATACAAAACAATGGGAAATACATGCTTCTTGGCAAGTCCTGCAGTCATTTCTCAAGTCTTTACAACCATGCCTTGAGCTATAAATTGTTAAATGAGGCAACTTTTGTTGTGTCCAGTCAAAAAATTTATTATTGTACTTATTTAATAGAAAATGATGCCTGATTTGGA
>JAUPTC010002125.1:0-16239 GCA_030762895.1 Sophora flavescens | reverse complement strand
TGGGAGCTTAATTTTAACGGGATGAGCACCATTAACGGACACATTAAACTTTTGAAAGAACTCGAAAGGTGACTTCTATCGTTGTTGGGGAATCTTTCTACTTGGTTGTTGAGAAGGTTACTACTAAGTTATAAACTAAACTTTGAACCATTCTTTAATCTATACTAATAGTATAATAAATTTGGTATCTTAAATGGATATTTTTCTTTCAAGATATTGTTTATTCTTTCAATAAATAATGAGATATTTTTTTTGAGAAAATATAATGAAATAATGTTAAGAATAATCAAATTTGACAATTGGGCTTGTTTTTCTACATTTCAATTTTTATAGTTTATTGCATTTAAATTAATGTTACTAATCATTCAAATATAATATTGTCGTTAGGAAAACAATAATAATATTAACAATGGGACAAATCCTCCTTCAAAAAAAAACCAATGAGACCAATTTGAATTCAATAACTTATTAATAATATAAGATATTGTATATTGAGAAATAAATAATGATACAAAAAAAAAGTAAAATTATGTTTTTCATTCATGAGAATCTTCTTAACACTCACATCAGCTGTAATTTGAAATGTATGTAATATATTATATATTATAATTTATGATGTGTTTCTCAATATAATTTTTTGTCGAATATGTTTCTACAATATTTTGAAATTCAAATTCTTCAAAAAAAATATAAATAAGATACATATTTTAATAAAAAACAAATCCAATCTAAATATAATTTGGTTGTGATGTTTGATGTCGACGTCTGGCATTTAGTTTCTAAGGAGATTGGTAATGAAGGTCGATTTTAGAGACTTTTTGCATTTCACGCATTACAAACAAAATAAATTTATAATGTTAATTTTTGTTAGATAAAAAGTAACAAAGCATATCGATTTAAAAAAAAAAAAAACTTATCATTTACTTCTCGAGTTGTAGCTTGTCACGATTCTCAAAAAATCTTCATACTTTTTTTCATCTTTAATGTTTTTATTTAATAAACTACAAATTAAATAAAAATGTAAGACTAAAATTTGGAACAATCATTATCGTAATCATTCGTAACAAATATTATGTATTATTAAAATCAAATATTACATTCTCAAGTAAGACCATTTTTTTGTTTGAATGTATTGAGTATCACACTTCTTTGCATGGTAGTGTAGCTTCAGGTTTCCTAACAAGTTTTTAAAAAAAGATAATATTTTAATAAATTGTGAAACAATACAACTTATTATATAGTAAATATCATATATTATCATATTGAATACAATACATAATACATTACCTTTCTAACCTTTGACCACAATTCTCTTTTATTATGTTCCATCGGTGAGTCTTATCTGCTTATTCTTGTCAAACCTCACTTCAAAGTATATCTTTAGATGATGTACCTGATTATCAAAATATTAGAATATTGGTTTTTATACAACGACATAATATGAAGTATCTAATATAAATTTATAATTCACCTCGTTGTCAGCGGGCATATAGATGCGATTGATTGCTCAGCCTTCAATATTTTCCATAGTTTTTGACAGTCATGATCCTATCATTTTTTTAGTCGAATTGTTAATAGATTGATATGGAAAAATATTTTAAAACCAAATTTGGATTGTTAAATAATCAAAAGCATGAAAGATTCCAGGATACAGTTAGATCGTTTGAATGACACCAAGAGGTTCTATTATCTACATCAACTAAATAGTTATCAGAACAAGTAATAATTTCTATATCTATCACGACTTTGAGCTATCACGAATGATATAAATGAAAAAAATATAAGCACTCGGAACCATTAACTCTTTTTGTCAAGAATATGTTTCTCAATATTTGAAATTCAAATTCTTCAAAAAAAAATATAAATAAGATACATATTTTAATAAAAAACAAATCCAAGATACCAACTATGGAAAATAAGTAGGAGAAATGGTTTTGATCTTTTTTTTATTACATGTTCTCTTGGTGTCATGCCCCACGACAATCCGGGGCATGACACCAAATCTGGATTGTTAAATAATCCAAGATACCAACTATGAAAACAAAACCTAATCGGAGGCGAGGCTACCACTCCTAGTTTCCACGCAGTGTGAAACTCTACGGATTGGGTCTCACAATCGGCATTTAGATCGGTCGTGGTGATGGCTCCTTGGTATGTGGCGGATGTAAGCCCTTGGTGTATCCGCCATGCCCCCGACACCCCCAGCGTAGTCGAAGACCCTCGGTCTTCGATGTTGTCGGCACTTGCCATGGGATATTGGGATCCATCGGACTCATGTACATATGGCGATACCAAAAAGAGGAAAGAATAACAAGTAGAATGAAAGAAGTGAGATACCGAACAACGGATATATCGCACAACAACCATATACATGATACATACAACACCTTGCATATTGACATTTCAAATATTACTCATAGGCAAACAACAAGTATTATTTCGGTGGGTCTCGTCGAATCAATCAATTTTATAAAGATAATGCATGACACTTCAATCATCGAGGCTCTAATCTTAATATCATGAGATATCATCACCGTTTTATCATTAAGAAAGAAAGATTTGATCAAGCTCATACGCCATGTTTGGCAAGTTGACTGTCACCTAATGTACCCGGATCAACACCATCACGAATCCGCCTAACGGCCATTCGGATGTATACATCATCAAATACCACGTATTAGCGGGTGATCGGGAACTCAAGCACGTCTACTAGGGAAATGCATATGAATAAAATAATTTTCATTAACGACACTTTTCTTTGTGTTCTTTCTTTTCGTTGTAAAGCCCAAAGCTACGACTATTCACAATTTCCATCACTTGAAAATTTATAACACAGACGATCTGAAAAAGTGCTCAATCACAACACCTTAGGGGACCGAGGCCGCAGTCCAAGGTTGTGGGTAATAGAAACAATCATCATTTTATCCATGTTTTATTTCAACATGATATATAAGGACTCCTAGCCCATAACAATGAAATTAGAACACACGGTCCTCAATTCCAAGATTTGGACTCCCGGCCCATAATATCACAACTTGGACGCTTTGGCCCGTAATTCTGACACAAATCCCGATTGCGTGCTTATAATTGAATACTAGAGGCGGCGTCTCGCGAACTAGATTCTCTTTCGCATATGTTTACTTTTAGCTCGGTGAAAATCAAAACCAAAAACAAAACCTCGGTCACTTATCCAAGTAACCGAATGTTTCTAAATCATTTAGGAGAAAATCTTTTCCTTTACAAATTCTTTTATAAAACATTTAGGAAATTGTTTGCTTTTGAAATCCTTGATAAAATAAGGTCAAATATTTTCAAAGGGTTTTTCCTTCATAAAACACATAGTTCGAAAAAGGTTTTCTCTCGTACCATCTTTGGATCATAAAAGGTAGTTTCTATTGTCTTAAAAAAAACACTTCAACGTTTCTTTTCAAAATAAGAATCTCATTTTCTTAAGTAGGCATTTTAAACAAGGAACTTTCATGAATGAAACCATTACTTTCAAAGTTCTATTCAAGGCTTATTAAGGCTTTTTAATCCATATAATCATTGTACGGACTCAAGTCCGGCTTCTCAAACTTCAATCAACAGTAATATCTCAACAATAATATCACGCTTTAATGACAGATTCATCACATATTTACAACTCACAATACTTTAAGGCAAGTAATAATCACCATAGTTCAAGTAAACAAGTCATTCAAGTGTTTGCTCCACATCATAATAATATTCAAATCATTCAAGTAAACACATACACACATGCATATAGTCATTGAATATCCCCTAGGCAATCCCCCTCTTACTTTCTTTTAAAGGTAAGAAGGTTAGATGCTCGACGAGGTAAGTCACGAACGTTCTCGTTTCCTCCGCGATAGAAGTCTAAGGTTATGAACACAAAATCACAAGTTAAAATCAAAACAATAACACTAAACCACAAGGTATAGGTTTGTCCAAGACTAGTTCTTAGGGTTAGAGATTCCCAAAAATTATACAACTCATGGACTTAGGATCCTTAAGTGTTAGGAGTTCATAAACAATTATCTTTTAACAAAGTTGAATTAAAATTCCACTAAGTTAAAAACATAGGGCATTCGGCCAAGGCTGGTAAAATAGGTTAGCATTCACTAAACTTTCCAATCTCTTAGGTTTTAGCATCCATATGTGTTAAGGATCTCAAAACCATGATCATCTTTGAAAAATGAAAATAATACATACTAGCTTTAATAACATAAAATAAACAAGTTATAAATCCTTAAACTTGCAAATCTCTTAGACTTAGCATCCAAATATCTTATGGGCTCAAGTCCATGATCATCTTGGAAAAATGAAAGTAACACATACTAGCTTTAACAACATAAAATAAAAAAAGTTATAAATCCTTAAACTTTCCAATCACTTAGACTCGGCATCCAAATATCTTATGGAGCTCAAGTCCATGATCATCTTGGAAAAATGGCAGTAACACATACTAGATTTAACAACATAAAATAAACAAGTTATAAATCCTTAAACTTTCCAATCTCTTAGACTTAGCATCCAAATATCTTATGGAGCTCAAGTCCATGATCATCTTGGAAAAATGAAAGTAACACACACTAGCTTTAACAACATAAAATAAACAAGTTATAAATCCTTAAACTTTCCAATCTCTTAGACTTAGCATCCAAATATCTTAGCTCAAGTCCATGATCATCTTGGAAAAATGAAGTAACACATACTAGCTTTAATAACATGAAATAAACAAGTTATAAATCCTTAAACTTTCCAATCTCTTGGACTTAGCATCCAAATATCTTATGGATCTCAAGTCCATTATCATCTTAGAAAAATCAAAGTAACACATACTATCTTTTAATAACATGAAATAAACAAGTTATAAAGAGTTCTAAATCCATGATCAATACTTGGAAAGTTGAAACATAGTATCCTAGGCCTACTTATTCATATTTTTCAGGTCATCATTGGAACAAGCTTTCAAAACTTCCAAAGATTTATAGATTCAAGATCAAGGGATAGTTAGAAACTCAAACACATGATCATATTCCAAAAGTTGAAATAAAAACTTCCTAGGTCACAAATGCAAGCATTCGGCCTTCATTGGAAGAGATGGATAGAGATTTTTGTTTTACACAACCTCTTAGTATGTGAAAATATAAGTTAATACAAGACTATAGAAAGTGGTTTCAACTCAAAAGAGTTTTTCTACCATCATTTAGAGATTTAGAAGTTTAAAGCATATAAATAACACATAAAGTAAACTAAGAAATAAAAGATGAAACTTGCAAAAAGATTAATATGAGAGCATTACCCTTAGTATAAGGAAGAACTTTAATGAAGAACTTAAGTAGAAAGATGAATAAAAACTAAATGTTTAAGAGCTTGAACTTTAAGAAGAAAGGAAGAGGATGAACTTTAATGGAGGTTGAAGGAGGAAGATGATGAACCCAAAATGAAAGGGGTATATAGGGAGAGGGAGGAGTTCACGGCTAGGGAGAGCTTGTTGAGTGCTTGGTGGTTTTGGGCTCGTTTGATGGTCGGGATAGGATAGGGGCGGATAGGATAAGAGAAAAGGATGGAGCGGGATATGATATGAGCGAGGATAAGTTTGTTATCCTATCCGACGTTTGGTGTCCACTAGATAACCAGTGGATAGCATTGTAATTTTAAGTGCAATTTTAAAATTTTCGTTTTTGTTCGAAATGTTTTCATATTTTATTAGATTTTATTTTTTTATAATTTTATTTTTTAAGATTATATAAAAAGACAAAAATGTCCTTGTGATAAATTACATATAATATTTTAAATTTTTAAAATATTGTTTTAGCTTAAATTAATTTTGTTATAATTTTAAATATTCATTTTAAAGTTTTTACTTTACATATAGTTAAATTATTCGGAATATTTTTATTTATTTTTCAGTTTTTAAAAATAATGTGAAGTAATAAAATTAGCCTTGTGACAAAAATTAAAATAATTTTTAAAATTAATTATTAATATTTTTATTATTTTATGTTTTATTATACCTTTTTTGGTAACCATATTATATTTTATTATAATTTAATTATTATTTATATAAAATATTTTTATAATTTATTATCCTATAAATCAACTTATAATATCCTGTTGAGTTCTAAACTACATCCCACTCAGGATAGAAATTTAACTAGGTTGACATGATATGATGTGACGAGGATTGGTTTATCCCGTCCTGGGGCTCACCAAACTATAGTTTGCGACGGGATATGATAGCTTATCCTATCATGTCTCTCATATCCTGACCATCAAACGAGCCATTAATGCTTGATTGGATGGAAGAAGAGAGAGAAAAGACTTTTGGATTAGAATAGTATTATAATTTGAAAAGTGTGATGATGGTACTTTTAGAGTGTGTCATAGCCCTTTACATCATGTCTCCTTACTTCTTTATAGCCCATAATCCCCATTTGATACACTTGCATTTCGATCATATTTTTCGGACGTTTAGCAATAAAATATATTTTTTTTTGCACGAAAATTTTCAAAATAACCAAGGTTGAAGGAAACCTAATAAAAACACTAATTGTTTCATTCACGGGTCAAAATTAGGTTTTATGCACAGTAAACTTGTACCGGCAGTGAAAACGCAGACCGGCTTCCGTCTGAATTTTCAACCAAAATTTTTACCGTGACTTCATATGTATAACAACACAAGGAAATGATTTTAGTTTAATTAAAATCATCCTCTGAGTTTAATAAACACATTTAAATATGTATTTATTACGCTGAAAATATAGGAAAAACAAGGTGTTACACTTTATATATAGGTTTCAAATTTATGTATATTCTGATGCATTATTATATAGATAGAAGATAATAGTTTTGCTAAATTGTATCCTAAAAACACTAGATAATGGATCCAATAAAATCAAGTTATCATTGGAAAACTAAAGATAATACTTTTCAAAATTCTTAGTACAACACTTCTAATGCAAAATTTCATTTTTTTTTTTTTTTGTTAACTAATGTTCAGCAATGATTTGCATTCTCTAATAATAATCTATACTAATGTTAATAATAATATTACACTTAAAATCATTAATAAGACTATCATAAAATTACAACTACTATTTCTCGGGGTGTTCAAGTATTTCTCTCACTTAAAAAAAACTATTTTTCTCACATTTACTATTGATTAAATGGGATTTTTTTACAAGGATTAAATGGAAAATTTACTACAATGGGATATGGTAATGATATTCACATTTTTAGAGTTTTTCCTTTACCATGGCCTCCAAATCATTTATTCATTATTGGATGACATGATTTGCTTTAAAGGTTAACAAAATATTTCAAGTTAAATATAATAATTATCTTTAATTCATTTAAACATCCCTTCAAATTGATTAATCTGAGAGAAAAATACATACATATACGAATACATAATCAAACAAATATATTAAGACAATTCTTCAAATTGATATGAATGCTGGCAGTCGCAGGTAAGCAAACAAAATGGATGATATGAATATAACACAACAATTTTTCCAACAAAATAAAGTAATTGGACTATAAGATGAGCATCCCTGAGTCATATAAAGCAACAATTTTTCCAACAAAATTAAGTATACCCATTATAGTTTCGTGGGTCGGGGTCCATAAACAAATACCAAAGATAACCAATTTCTAAATGTTATGTCACCCTATTTCTCTCCTCTCGAAGCCGCTCAATTCATTGATGCAATTTTGGAAAATTGTTTGACCTCTGCAATCCCATGGACTTGATGAGGAACCACACTAATGGGTTTAAAACAAATAAAGTTTGGATCCTGTTAATGTTATATGTCCTTATTATGTCAATTCTTTTTCAATATGATAACTTTTCACTCATATCTGCACACTTGAATTCTCTGGACACTTACTCCAGAATCACTGCACCAAACTAAAAACCAAATATTCACATGAAACCATTCCATTTTCAAGTCAAAAAATCAAAACAAACATACTGAATTTCTTCTTCTTTTTAAAAAAAAGGGTTTGCGATAAAGGGAAGGTGATTAACATGGAGGGCACTCCAAGGTTCATAGCAAATGCAACAATCAAGGACATCGGTGTAGGTAATGGTCACAAATGGATGTTTCCCTAGCGCTCAATCCAACAGTTTCATCATATCCTATTCAGTTCCACCATTGTGTGCGAAGAAGACGGGTATGATTTGGAAAATAACACATAAGTCGATTGCATAAACACACAAATTTCTCTCTCTGAGTGAGATGAAGGTATGAAAATTAAATCTTGGAAATGGGTTTTATATGACAACTAATTTAACCAAGCCCTATCTTTTTCATACCACCTCTCGCAAATATTTTTTTTCTATGGGTTTAGATAGGTTGTGTTCTCAAAAATATCATTTTTCTCTCTTTCTATAGAAAGTAAATGAACACTACATCTCAAAGCACGGTAGCAAATGGCAGGAGTCAGATACTCTTGTTTTTCTATAGGTTCTACTCCCTCAGAAACTTTAAACAGAAACTTTAACACCTCTAGCCTGCAAAAAAAAAAAGGATAAAAAAATGACATCAAATATCTGCTACCCAAAACCCCAGTAAGACAAAACATTGATTAAAAAATTAATTCAATCTCCTTCCTTCTAACGCATTTCTCCACTACCTAGAAAAACAGCGATAGGTCAAAGCACAAATGAGAAAATCAAAAGTTGAACTCAAGATAAAATAAAATAAAATTTGTGATTATGTCTGAATAGTTGCAAGAAGAAGCGAAGACACACTTGCAGGGATTGTTGGAAAATATCTTAGAATGGTGTAAGGGTAAGAGAATGATCACACATGAGGATAACACTACAAAAAAAAACCTATTTAGCGACCGAAGATTTCGGTCGCTAAACATGATAATTCGGTTGCTATCTTTGTATAATTTAATTAGCGACCGAATTAAGGGGGTAGCGAAACCCTGGTCGCTAAATGTTTAGCGACCGAAATTATATTTTGATCGCAAAATCATGCGGCAAATATTTCGGTTTGCAAAAGTATATATTTCGATTCCAGTATATAGTTGGTCGCATACCAGCTCGCTAATTTGGTGACCGATATTCGGTACGCTATTTCGCCGTAAAATTTTGATTTTTTTTTTTCTGTAACGATCCTTTCGACCAAATATAGTTTTTTAACTATTACCCCATTGATTTTTAATTTCGATATAAACAAAATACACCAATATTTTTTTTTAAATAAATAGAAAACATAAATATGATGTACTAACGATCCAAAACACCACAGTCAATATGATCAAGAAAACATATACATTAATTAACGCAAGTTTAATAATGGTTTATAAAAAAAGTTTAATAAGTATTAATTAACGATCAAAACATAAAAATACACCACAGATCAATAAGTACTAATCAAAATATCAAAACTTGTCAATCTTCCAAAGGGATGAACATGTAGAAACGAGAACCCCCAAGGTACTTAAACTTTGCCAATGCACCGGTGGACAACAAATACAACTCCCCGATACCATTTGTATCATTTGCAAAATATGGGTGATCCTCATGGATTACTATATTCCCATTGAACGGATTTCCGCTTTTGTCTTCAATAGTCACAACACGCGATATTTGTTGTCCCCAACGACGGTAGAATGATCGCGGGATTGAAATCAAATCCTGCAAATACACAAGAACAATTTAGTAAATGATTAGTTTATGCCTTAACCATCATTACGTGAATCCGATCGTTATTCTTAAGTTGATGAGATCACTGTACCGGGTCTATATGGATGGCTGTCTCAAAACATTTAGTCGGGTCCATTTTTCGATAAAACGATAAGGAAAACAAGTCATATGTCTAAACTTCATCAAGTGATAATAAGAAAAGATGGAAAGATCCATGTAACATACTATCATGTTAAAATAGAACAAAGAAATGCAACTTCACATGCAACTTTACATATTAGCAAACATAGTAGTTTTCGTGAAAGCGATGCTTTTACGTCGTTTTGAAGGATGGTCATAGAGAGGATTAGCATGGTTACTACCTTTGGATGCCAAATGGTGTTTCACAATCATTTAATCATAAGATTGAATAACTTAACTCATAAATCAATCTATCGCTTAACAACTAATGACATAAAACAAAACACATAAACCATTCACATGAGCATTCTATAATCTCTCAATCTATCGCTTAACAACTAATGACATAAAATAAGAATCATAAACAAAATAGTTCTACAGAAACAGCTTATAAGGAAAACACTGAACCTATGTCCATACGGGTTTTCGGGACAAAGAACTATAACATCTCCTTGTAAACAATATAACAAACACCGTCAAAGCAAGATCCTTTAACATATCTATTCTCACATATTGGCATATCAACACCATCACAAAATCAAAACCAAATTACAATACACATGAAAACAACACATAATTGCAAATGCATGCATAAATATTAAATTATCAAGACACAATCGACATCTTGCCTTTCGGGCAGGATACCTTCCTATTGAGCTCATTTCTCCACTAACAAACAACAAGATATATAGTAGTGATAATAAGAAAAGATGGAAAGATCCATGTAGCATACTATCATGTTAAAATAGAACAAAGAAATGCAACTTCACATGCAACTTTACATATTAGCAAACATAGTAGTTTTCGGAAAGCGGATGCTTTTACTGCGCTTTTGAAGGATGGTCATAGAGAGGATTAGCATGGTTACTACCTTTGGATGCCAAATGGTGTTTCACAATCATTTAATCATAAGATTGAATAACTTAACTCATAAATCAATCTATCGCTTAACAACTAATGACATAAAACAAAACACATAAACCATTCACATGAGCATTCTATAATCTCTCAATCTATCGCTTAACAACTAATGACATAAAATAAGAATCATAAACAAAATAGTTCTACAGAAACGGTTATAAGGAAAACATCGAACCTATGTCCATACGGGTTTTCGGTGACAGCAACTATAACATCTCCTTGTAAACAATATAACAAACACCTGTCAAGCAAGATCCTTTAACATATCTATTCTCACATATTGGCATATCAACACCATCACAAAATCAAAACCAAATTACAATACACATGAAAACAACACATAATTGCAAATGCATGCATAAATATTAAATTATCAGCACACAATCAACATCTTGCCTTTCATGCAGGATACCTTCCTATTGAGCTCAGCTCTCCACTAACAAACAACAAGATATATAGTAGTGATAATAAGAAAAGATGGAAAGATCCATGTAGCATACTATCATGTTAAAATAGAACAAAGAAATGCAACTTCACATGCAACTTTACATATTAGCAAACATAGTAGTTTTCAGGAAAGCAGATGCTTTTACGTCGTTTTGAAGGATGGTCATAGAGAGGATTAGCATGGTTACTACCTTTGGATGCCAAATGGTGTTTCACAATCATTTAATCATAAGATTGAATAACTTAACTCATAAATCAATCTATCGCTTAACAACTAATGACATAAAACAAAACACATAAACCATTCACATGAGCATTCTATAATCTCTCAATCTATCGCTTAACAACTAATGACATAAAATAAGAATCATAAACAAAATAGTTCTACAGAAACAGTTATAAGGAAAACATTGAACCTATGTCCATACGGGTTTTCACGACAGCAACTATAACATCTCCTTGTAAACAATATAACAAACACCTGTCAAGCAAGATCCTTTAACATATCTATTCTCACATATTGGCATATCAACACCATCACAAAATCAAAACCAAATTATAATACACATGCAAACAACACATAATTGCAAATGCATGCATAAATATTAAATTATCAGCACACAATCAGCATCTTGCCTTTCAGGCAGGATACCTTCCTATTGAGCTCAGCTCTCCACTAACAAACAACAAGATATATAGTAGTGATAATAAGAAAAGATGGAAAGATCCATGTAGCATACTATCATGTTAAAATAGAACAAAGAAATGCAACTTCACATGCAACTTTACATATTAGCAAACATAGTAGTTTTCAGGAAAGCAGATGCTTTTACGTCGTTTTGAAGGATGGTCATAGAGAGGACTTTTCCTACCGGAAGTGCCTAGATAACCTAGTAAGGATGGTCATCAACAACTATTTCTGGAAAGCTCCATTTCCTAATAAAACAAATGAGTAAAAAACCAGAGTTGTTTTCATAATATTGTGTACAAAGCTGCTTTCTAATGTGAATAATGTTTTAATGATGACGGCCCGTCATGCATGTGCCTGGCAAACTGTGCCTAGCCCTTCATTTTATCTAACCCTATACTTAATCCTTCATTATCTAAGAGACTCGCTTTTGTTGGCTTCAAGAAGAGACTTTCTAATTAAGCTCATGGACTTTAAATTAGTAAATGAATATTAACAACAACAAAGTCATGCCATTTACGAACTAATAACACTTTATCAATTCATTCCAATGCTTATAATGTAAATATATACAAATATGATTCCATAATCATTTCCAAACAAGTTATCAATAAATACATATCAAATTATTCTAATTACATTGATTCATTGTTATTGAAAGATTTTTATTTTAAAGAGAATAAACTATTCTTCATAGCAATCCAAATGTATGAACATGCTCGGATATAAGTACCAGCCTTCAATAAATTTACATCAAATAAGGTACACTCAAATACAATGAAATAGACCATGGTCATTTCATGTGCTTTCTGAAATCATCAATCACCAAAAAGAAGTGATTCGAACTCGAAGAACCATGGGTGAATAGCCTATCAATAGAATGGTTTAAATTACTTACATAAAGTTATAGACTTCAAGTAACAAATGTTAAATTAAATTAATAGATAAAGCTTGATAACCATATATACCCCTCATATTCGCAACCGTGCAACAATTAATCTTATGACTTCTCTCACAAAACGAAACAAAAAAATGAGATGGGTAATAAATAGGAAACAATTACCAATACTCAAGCAAAAAACGTAATTGGCAAAGTAGCCACACTTACTCTCCCTGTCAAAACTCTTTGCTCTCCCCCCGTAATTTTACCTTCTCTTAAGCAACCCGTATCATATTCTTAATTTTCTAGTTCAAACAAATCTCACATATCTCATATCAAAACATATCTTCCACAAATCTCAGTATTAAATATAAGATATGAATCTATTAACAAGATTAATTACAAATTAATGTCCTGTAATATCAGTCTCAATCTCTTTTATCCACAATTTATTGCCATTATCTCTACATCTCTACAACACATCTCAATTAATGTCACCCCTTCATATACCTTTACCAATTCCCCAAACAAGTATTTATAATCCATAAGAATTAAACTTAACAAGTAACCACTAACCACCATAATTTTTTTTTATAAACAAGCAAGTCGTGTACATTAGAAACAATGGTAAGGTCTTATTTTAAACAAATCTCACATCTCATATAATGACATCTATTATATGTATCTTAATATTCATTACATGATATAAATATATGAATGAAAATTGAAAACCACAGTAATTTTTAAATAGGAATTTACATCAACATTAATCACAACTTACATTAGAAACAATGGTAAGGTGTTCTACTCAATCACAGTCACCTATATCACAACTCACATGAAATACACAAGTAGCTCTTCTCGAGTAGTAAGCAATAAAGCAAGCAATGAAACAATGAAGCAAAATAAAAAATTATACATAGAGAGTCCATGCATGGTTACCTCAAGGCAGAAAGGCGGGAATGCACAAACCGAGGAGAGAAGAGGGGAGGAGGAGCTCTCTGCCGTGCGTGGTGACCTGGAGAGCTGCGTATGGCGGCTGAAACAGAGGGGCGGAGTATGGCGGCCTGAAACAAAGGGGGGGATTAAAAACAGAGAGCGGGAAGAGGGGAAACGAAGAGCGGAGAGGCAGAGGCAACAGATGGAAGAAAAGGAGGAGGAGGACGGAGGCTTACCGGAGACAGCGGTGGTGGCGGTGCCCACTGTACGGTGGTGGCGGCCTGAACGCGAGGGAGAAGATCGAAGATGGGTGAGGGAGGAAGGAAGAGAAGGCAGAAATGAGGAAGAAGAGGAAGATTTCACGATTTTATGGATTTATAATTTAGCGACCGAAATAATCGGTCGCTAAATCGGTCGCCAATCACTTAAATAAAAATGGTTTATAAATTCGATTAGCGGGATGAGTTAATTTGAAATTTGAATTCATAAATTTAGCGACGGAGAACTCAATCGGTCGCTAACACGCGCGATTTTAATTTTTTCCACGCCGCTTAGCTTTAGCGATCGAATTAATATCGGTCGCAAATGTAAATAAAATTTAACCGTTGCATTTAATTCGGTCGCTATTTCGGCCGCTAAGAATACATAAAATTTCTGGCTTTCAACCGTTGCATTTAAGTCTGACGCTATTTCGGTCGCTAAGAAGGGATAAAATTATCGACTTTTAAGTTCCTTCATATAGCGACTGAAATAGCGACCGATAGCCCCTCTACGCTCTATTTCTGTCGCTATTTTTGCAGTGATATTATCTCTAATCACTATTTCATGTAGATCCTACAATCGGTCGCTAGTTCGTCGCAGCAAACCGAAAAATTCGGTCACTATTTTCGGTCGCTAAACAACCTTTTTTTTGTAGTGTAAATTGGATTGGAATATTTGCTTTTCAATGTTTAAACAAAAACTAATAGTAACCGACAAGAAGGATTGATGCAACATGTTTCTGCACTTCAGTAACTGCATGGGTGTAACTACTCCCTCGTATTATAATATACGAATTGCTGTTTGTTCACATTATAATATGTGAATTACTGTTTGAGAAAGTAATATGAGAAGAAGTACAGTTTGTGTGTGTGTGTGTTTAACTGCCTATGCAAATTACATTATGATACACACGGATGAGACCAAAAAGGAATATGGCCTTTATATAACAGGGGCATTTTAGGAAAGTTCAAAAATGGACACCAAAGTGAGGATTGCCATTATCTATTAGTATAGATAAGGCACAGGGAGAAACTATTCCCAATGTTGGGATTTATCTTCCACGACATGTGTTCAGTCATGGTCAATTATATGTGGCATTATCAAGAGGTGTATCTCAAAATGACACAAAACCCCTGATAAAAGAAGGAAAAATTGAAGGGGAAGATGGGCACTTCACTAGGAAATGTTGTCTTCAAGGATATTTTGTTATCTCAGACTCTGGTATTGTATTTTTAAATTTATTAAATCGTCTATACATATAATGCATTACACTAATATTACCCAGAAAAGCCAAAAATCATCTTATAAATTTAAAATGTACAGTTGAACTAGATTTCAAGGAGAGCTACCGTTTATTGCAAGAGATGATGACAAATATTTCGGGCATGTGCTGTAATAAGCAGGTAGGTTCACGTGAACAACTTTTATTTAAACATTTTTCCATATCAATCTATTAACAATTCGACTAAAAAAATGATAGGATCACGACTTTCAAAAACTAGGGAAAATATTGAAGGCTTAGCGATCAATCGCATCTTTATGCCCAGTTGACAACAAGGTGATTTTTTAAATTTTATTAGAATACTTCATATTATATCGTTGTATAAAAAACTGATATTCTAATCTTTTGATAATCAGGTACATCATCTAAAGATATACTCTTTTTGGTGGGGTTCCACAGTAACAGCAGATAAGACTCAGCTATGGAACATGGTAAAAAGAGAATTGTGGGCTCAAAGGTTAGAAAAGTAATGTATTATGTATTGTATTTGATATGATAATATACATATTTACTATATAATAAGTTTTATTATTTCCACAATTTATTAAAATACTATCTTTTTTTAAAAAATTATTAGGAAACTAGAAGCTACATTACCAAGCAAAAGAAGTCGTGATAGTTCAATACATTTGAAACAAAAAACGGTCTTACTTGAGGATGTAATATGTTCTTTTAATAATACATTATATTTGTTATGAATGATTATGATAATGAATGTTCCAAATTTTAGTCTTACATTTTTTATTTAATTTGTAGTTTATTAAACAAAAAAACATTAAAGATGATAAAAAGTATGAAGATTTTTTGAGAATCGTGACAAGGGAAACGACTATTAGAATTAAATTATTTTTAAAAAAAAAATTATATGATTTGTTACTTTTTATCTAACAAAAATTAACATTATAAATTTATTTTGTTTGTAATGCAGGGAAATGCAAAAAGCTACTGAAAATCGATCCATATTTAATCTTCTT
>JAUPTC010002124.1:0-16256 GCA_030762895.1 Sophora flavescens | reverse complement strand
TAGATTAATTATCTCAATGTTTATTTTTGTTTATTTTTATGTGGTTTGGCTTGAGCAATTTTAATTACTCATTTAAAAATTTATTTTTTGAGTGCGTAATATTGTCTTATGTCAAGTGTAGGCACGGGTACTAGACAATAATTTTATGTTTTTGTCACTAGTAGTATTTGTTTAGAAAAATATTTTAAATGTTAGTGATTTAACTGGAATTATTTTCCTATTTGATTCTATTTAATTTGAGATTTGAAAATATGTTAGTTTGAAATTAACCTAGATATTAATTTTGATCATTGATTTTCTTGTAGATCAAGGCAACCATCAATC
Source organism: Sophora flavescens (assembly GCA_030762895.1). Classification (NCBI taxonomy): domain Eukaryota; kingdom Viridiplantae; phylum Streptophyta; class Magnoliopsida; order Fabales; family Fabaceae; genus Sophora; species Sophora flavescens. The sequence continues at coordinate 15,932 of JAUPTC010002124.1, read as the reverse complement.
TTGACTCTATTTTGAATTTTGCAGCTATATATTTGTCACCCATTGTTTTTAAATCTAATAGTCAAGATTATTTCCATTTTTCTAAAATCAATTTCAACCACATATATTACCTATTGTACCTAAAAGACCAATTAATTATATCATAGATATATGGATACTAAAATAAATATTTTGAATTCCATAAGATAGTTAAAAGCTTTTCATTATTTTTAGTATTAAGTTATTTGATAAAGGTCATCTAAGATAGTCAGTGTAAAAAATCAAAGAGTTTTGAACAACAAAAAGGTGCCAAAATTTTAATTGAAATTGATGGCAATTCCATGCGTTTTGCTTTGCATTTTTTAATATCTTAATGAATGTTCAAATTCTATTGTTTTACATTCATTATATTCATTAAATTCTCTATATAAGAACGAGTCTTCAATGTTAAGTACATGGAACTACAAGTTCCAGCCCCCATTTCCTATTATATATATATATATATATATATATATATATATATATATAGAAATGGCCATGTAACGTTGTCAATAGGAAATTGGTTCTTCGCAAATACATTATCTTTTAATTTGATATTTTTATATTTATCTTTTGTACCAAACATTTAAAACACTAATTTTTATTACAGATTTACTAGGTCGAAGAGAAGATATACCTATTTTACATTCAAAATTCAAATTTTGTAATCTCGTATAAGGATTTTATGTTTCTATTTCGTAATCTTTTATTAGCATTTTTAGTTCTTATCATTTTTTTTGAATGCCTTTGTAAACTCTATATAAATTGATGAACTGCTTTCTTGTATGAAAATGAACTGCAACAATGATGCTTTCACGAGACATGATATGTATCATTCAATTTTGGAGAAGACTATATGTGCATATCTACAGGAGGAAACAACAACCAAGTTTTGCAAACATGGTTTTCTTGAAAGAGAATAACTTTCGTTACTCTAAAGTCAATAAGGGACAAGCAATAGTATCATTACTGCATAGACAATGCTAAGCATATGACATAGACCATCAAATTAGGGCTCAAATTATCAAATATTTTAAGATCTATAAATTAAACTTGGTGAAAGTATATATATTCTAAAATTTTAGAAGTTGGAACAGGTACCAATAGGCTACTTTCACATCTATTACGAATCTTAGTTTTTAAACTTTAATAGTAATAAGCAGATTTAAGAAAGAAAAAAAAGAATACAAGATGAAAGCTTGAATCTGGTTGTTTTCTTCAAAACTTATAGTTTTTTGGGACATTAATTCTTCAATATCCAAACAATGTTGGCCATGTAACATTTATAATGGATATGTGAGTGATGGTAGTTAAGGAAGCGAAATAATGAGCATTATTTTTTTTCCCTTTCGAACATCCCTCTGCTCCATGTGTCATTGGTTCTCGTTCGATTACCCGAAATCAAAAGTATGGTCATTTTCCTTTTCACATGCATTTGTTGCTTCCTAGAAATAGCATGATTCTCCTTTTGTGTTTAGTGATTTTGCCGATGGATTAAAGCTTTTGTTTTATTTATTTAGTTGCAATGTTTCATCTTTTTTCCCTATTTTTCATTTTTATTTTTTTAAGAATCTGATCAATTTTATTTTTATTTAAATTATCTTTTGGTCTAACGCTCTAAGCTAAGAAGAAAGATTTTTGTGATGTTTTTACATTTTATTTTTGTAATTTCAGTTAGAAAAGAAATACTTAATTGATAAAATTAAGTTTTCACACCGAGGACATACAAAGGGTGGCAAGATTGGTGCATGCAATGTTTCTTAAAACAAAATTAAAAAGCCAAATTACTTCCTGACTGACATGCTGACTCATGGAGGGCATGCAAAGGAGGTAGCTAAGTAGCTAACATGTGCGGTTCATGTTTATCATTAGATCGGGAGATGGCATGCAGCATGTTTATCTCCTGAGCATGCAGATGTAGAACACATGGATGACATGCAAAGGGTCATTAAAGAGGTTCGATGATGCATGCAGATGGCAGGGAATCATACAAATCTAAAATGAATAAACAACTCTTAAAAAATTGGTTTGATATTCATAATGAATGTTATTAAAAATTGGTCTCTCCTGAGCATGTAGATGGAGAACACATGGAGGACATGCAAAGGGTGGTAGGCTAAAAGAGAACACATCTGCATGTTTATCTAACAGATGGCGGTGATGCATGGGTCATGCGCAGATGGACAACTTTTTTGAAATTAGAAACAAGACAGGTCATGTTTTAAATCAATGTCCATTGCCTTAGAAATAGACCCCTCATGTCATGTAGCAGTGTCCAATTAATTACTTTCACGCCCATTGGACCAAAATCCTGTTTTTAATTTTTTGTCCAATTATGTACAAAGCAGGAATGGGTAGAGAGAATTTGACTTATGCCTCATTAATTACTAATTAAATATTATCTAAGGATAATTTACATGATGGTTGAAGTAATATTTAGCTCATTTAAATTTATTAAAACTGTTTTATCTTCCCAAAAATGACAATCTAAGGCCACTATGCTGCTACCATCATCGAATCTCATGTTAGCCGGGCTATTAACTTAAAGTAAAAGTTTTAAACCCATGTTAATGTTATCAATCTTTTCGTTTTCTTTCCTATATAAGACATGGTTATGGATTAGTTTGCAATGGTGTTGTATTCCAAATATATATTGCTATAGTTACTTTCCAATTATATGTGCTGAAAATGTGTAATAAATATGGGATCGTAGTTTATGGTTCTTTGTGAAGCTAATAGTTTGAACCAGTTCTTAAAAAAATGAAAATACAAAAATAAAATGGAAAAACATCATAGAAATCTTTCTTCTAAGCTTAGACCAAAAGATAATTTAAACAAAATGAAAAATGAAAAATAGAAAGAAAAAAAAATGAAACATTGCAGCTAAATAAACAAGACAAAAGCTTTAACGCTTGGGTAAAATCAAAGATGGTAAATATAAAGACATAAAAAGACTAAACACAAAAGGAGAATCCTGCTATATCTAGGAAGCAACAAATGCATATGATAAGGAAAATGATCATACTTTTGATCTCGAATCCCAATGAGAACCAAAGCAACAAATGCTTATTACTATTAAAGTTTAAACACTAAGATTCGAAATAGGTGTGAAATGGTAGCTTGTTGTTACCTATTCCAACTTTTAAAATTTCAAAAAAAAAATTATAATTTCATTGAGTTTAATTTATATATCTTAAAATATTTGAAAATTTGAGCCCTAATTTGATGGACTATGTCATATGCTAAGAAGTGTTTATGCAAGTAATGATATTATCTTGCTTGGTCCCTTATTGACTTTATAGAGTAACGAAAATTATTCTCTTTCAACAAAACCATGTTTGCAAAAACTTGGTCGTTGTTCCTTTTGTAGATATGTACATATAGTCTTATTTGGCCTGTATTATGGGTTGAGGGTGGGTTCCTTTTGTAGATATGGACATATAGTCTTGCTTTATGGGACTTTCAATATTGGTATAAAGTAATGACGGTGGGATCCTTTCTGGCTTTTTGAGGTGGTTCCTTTAGTTCCTTTCTCTATAGATTCGTGTAAGAAGATAATACATGGTATTGCTTGGGTTTTTCTTGGTCTATATTATGGGTTGAGGGTGGCTCGGTGCTTTAGCCTTTGAGCCTGTTTTTATGTAATTTTTGGTGCTTTGGTCTTCAGGGGTTTGGCATATGTAAAACTCATATCGATCCACGAAGCGGGTCACTATGCCTTTATACATTGGCTTTCCTCTATTTTTTCTTTCTCTTGTACATGTATACGGGTTAGAATACCCCTAGTACCTTCAAGCAATATATGTTTGGTTTATATAAAAAAAAAATATAGTCTTCTCAAAAATTGAATGATACATATCTGCATGCAGAAAGCAACTGTTGTGCAGTTCATTATCATACAAGAAAGCAGTTCGTCAATTTATAGAGTTTATAAAAGGCATTCAAAAACGAAAAATGATAATAAAATATTACAAAATAGAAACAGAATGTAAAATAGGAATATATTCTCTTGGACTTGGTCAATCCATAATAAAAATTGGTGTTTCAAGTGGCTTATTTAGCATTTTGATACGTAAAATAAATGTAAAAACACAAAATTAGAAGAGAATGTATTTGTAATCACTGTGTTTAGAAGGAACAGTGAGGAACTAATCCCATTGGCAACATTACAAGGCCACTGCTGTATATGTTAAAATAGGAAATGGGGCAAAGCTTGTAGTTCCATGTATACTTAACAATTAAGACTCATTCAAATATAGAGAATTTAATGAATTTAGTGAATGTAAAAGAATTGAATTTTAACTTTTATTAAGATATTAAAATCACAACAAAAAACAAAAATGCATGGAATTGTCATCAATTTCAATTAATATTTTGGCACCTTTTTCTTTGTTTCAAACTCTTTGATTTTTACAGTAACTATTTTAGTTGACTTTTATCAAATAACTTAATACTAAAATTATGAAAAGCTTTTAACTATCTTATGGAATTGAAAATATTTATTTTAGTATCCACATATCTATGATATAATTACTTGGTCTTTAGGTACATATCTACGAAAGATGAAAAGTAACCACAAATCAAAGTAATCAAAATTAGTGTGGTCTACCGAATCCTCTCGATTATTCTACTAAGACTTTGTTTGGCTTGTCAAGTATGTTAGCTTATAGTGAATGAAAAGTAGCTCCATTTGGTAACTATTTTTAAAACCAGCTTATAGTGTTTTTTTTAGATGCTACTTGAAGTAGTGTTTGAGCTTATAACTTATCATTTTTCTTTTGTTTTTATCCCTATTATCTTAATTAAATTTCTCACTTATTCTTAGCTAAATAAAATAAAAACCTAATCATACTTTTTTTTTTGCATGTTCGAGTTTTCTATGTCATAGCTATAAAATTTGGTATGTGTAGTTTAGACAAATTATAAATTTTTATATTAAAAAACAAATTTAATTTATTTAACAGAATATATAAATAAAAAATAATTTCACCAATTAGATTTATATCTAATATAAAAAAATTTATTTATGAAAATAAATAAAATTAAATTAATAGCAAAACTAAAATTAATATTAAAGTTACTCTGAATTTTAATGGGGTACCGTAGAATTCACCTTCTAGGAATTTATTTATATCATTGCCAAAAAAAGGTAGAGTATCAAGTCTCTTTCCCGAATTGTAAGTCAGAATCAACATCCAATTTAAGTGTATTCGCATGCTCTGATTAGGAGACAACTTGCAGGTGGGCTACATTGATTTATATGATGAAATGTTGTAGGGGCGCTCATCAAGATTGCAGATTTCATTAACAAGGGCGCTTTTTAGTTCACTGCTTTATTATGATCTGACTAGAAGGGTTCATACAGAGGAGTATTTTGCTTGCTCAACTGGCCGGGTATTCATTAGAGTTTAATATGTAGAATTGTTGTGTAACTGACGTGCTGTCGCGCACGCGTCAAAAAGAAGAGCGGTTTGTAAAAAGGTGTAGTCGGGATGCGACAACTCGGTATCGTGACGCAAGGACTCTCGTAATGTTATTATCACGTAAAAATCAGTTTTCTTTTGGGGGGTTGGTTTGAAATTGATTAGAAAACAGACCATAAAAACTGAGCAATTTAAGTGATTATCAAATAAGACAAAGACGATCAATCTGCTGTTCGGTTTCCCACTATCATCGGTTCATGTAACTATATGCCCTAAGAGGATTCTAATCCCTTTTCGATTGTAGCATCGATTAACAAGCGAAATCGATGCTACGGGACATATGTTCCTAATTCCGAATTAAGCAAACGGATGAAGCCCTTCGTGAATTAAGCAAACACGAATTGAACGCATGCGAATTAAGCAAACGCGATTAAGTTTAGGAACATAAAATCATCGAAAATAAATCAACACTAATTCAATACAAACTGAATTAAGTAAACAGAGAATATAGACTAGTATTGAAGGAGAGAAGGAAATTCAATCGGGAATTACAAAAACCTCAAGTGTTGGCGGAAGCCGATTACAACAGATTAACCTAGGGAGATTAGTTCTGCATCAAAAACGCAATACAATCAGAGAAATTCCAAAACAAGGATTAGCAAAAGTTGTCCCCTAATCTGCTTAAAACAAAGCATTTATAACCTTCAGATCTGCGCCCACTCACGAGGCGAATAACGCTCGCGACGCGAATATTAAAATGGCGCCAGTTCAAATTTGGGCTCTCGCGAGGCGAGACTTAAAATTTTAGATTGTCACAGCCGTGATGCCTATCACGTCCAGGCCGTGATCACTTCTGACTTTGGGTGCTTATCTATCATGGCCGTGACCTTCATCACAGCTAGGCCGTGATGGTCTCTGTCCTCCAGGGTCTTCTCATCACGCCCGTGATGGGAATCACGGCTGACCATGATGCTTTCTGACTTCCATGCTCGCGAGGCGAGACATGGTTCGCGAGGCGAACCAGAAGGCATGTTTATTGTTGCTCAGTCTGGTCTTCAGCCTCGTGAGGCGAGTGTCTTCTCGCGGGGCGAACATTCCAGAATTGCAATTTCCACAGTTTTCTTCATTCCCTTGACTCTAAATTAACCTGAAAACATGAAATAGCCATAAGTGCTTTATTTGACTCAAAACTGCTAAATTATCCTAAAACTACTTAAGAGACTCAAAACCTTGCTTGAGGACAATCAAGTCTAATTTGGGCGAAAACGAGATATTATTGGCACAAAACCACGGTCATACTAGCCATAAAACTAAATGAGCCAGAGGCTTATCAAAATACCCCAAACTTGAACTTTGCTTGTCCCCAAGCAAACTAAAACTCAAAACGACTCAAGACTTGGTAAGCTCAAAGGATTCAGTCAATTTCACACACATTTCAAGCAATTCATCCAAACAATTTTCCTTCAATGTTCCCCCCTTTTCAACAATGTAATCCCCACAATCATTTATTCTGAACATTTGAGAATTTCATCATTCAAACAATGATTAATCTAACCAGGGGATCCAAGTTACAGACAAAAAGGAGATCACCAAATTCAAACAATCGCCTTCCTCACAAGGGCATGTAATATTTCACTCATTCTCTCAAATTGTCTAGGCTATCAACATTTCACTCAATTTCACATTTTAAGAGCACTTCCCATGAATTTGATTTTCATCTCAATCAAGGTTCCCACGGAAACATGCATGCAACATCAAAAGGTCTTTTAAGGTTGTAATGGGGCCTGGCTAAGGGTAGGATATACAAAGGAACTAGGCTTAAGTCCCTAGGAACTAAGAGAGCATGGAGCTTGTAAACTATTATTTTTTTCTTCACTCTAATTCCTTTTTCAATTTTTTTTCTTTTTGGTGCTCTGGGTGGCTACACCTTTTTCCTTTGACAACATTTTTGTTTTTCCCCTTTTCTTTTTGGCAAATTTTTTCTTTTGCAACTCTTTTTCTCTTTGCCTTTGGCTTTAACCTTAATATTTTTTTTTCTTTTTCTCACCCCAGAATGACATATCACTGTAGCCACCCCAAACTTACTTTCTTGCAACCCTTCTCTTGCTAGGCTTCCATGCTCTCCTAATCCTAAGATCGGGTTAACATGGTTTTTCCAGATTTTGGCTTATATCATGAGGTTATCAAGAACAAGAGGCTAATCAGGCTCAATAGGGCTAACTAGGGAACATGCATTAGGGATGGTTCAATTTAGGCCAAGTAGCTAATTCAAAGAAAATATGCCTAAATCATCTGATGCAATCACATAAACATGCAAACCAAGTAGAGACTCAAGCAAATTAGGGAAAGTGCAACTTGAAAGTGATTCACACAGTTAGAAACATGTTGGAGGCTCAAATCCTCACCTGGACATTTTTCCCAAATTGTTTGACCGAGATTCAATCCCTAGTGTGTGCATCCCTTCACCCCAAACTTATCATAAATCATGCAGTCACAATGAAATATCTCAAAGTTCAATTTTCAATTTTTTCAATGGGGATCAATTTTCAATTTTTAAGACCTAGGGGGAAATCATCAATGGTCAACACATATCATGCAATCTATCTATGCAAATTCAACAAAACCCAATCAAACCTGCCGACACAAGACTCTCAAACAAACTCTTGAGCTTCTCAAATTATTCAAGAGTTAAAGGAAAAACAAAACAAAAACAAAGCAAAGTAAAGACTAACACGAAAATGAAAATAAACTAAAGAGAAAGGGATAAGAAAAACTCATTCAGCAGGCTTCCGCCGATCCCACTATCTGTGATACAGCGGCCACGGAATGCCCAAAGTGGAATATGATCCTACCGGATCCCATGGCATGAAGCATAAGTATGGGAGTGGGCACTTGACAGTTAAGGCGACTCTGCCAAGTGCGGCGGACTTCTCACTCCCTTTTGAGTAAAAGTTGACCTCCTTGTCAACCTTGTCAACAAAGTCCTCCCAATAAAAATGGGGCTCAACCTCTTGGACTGGCCATAGTGTCTTCATATCCAAGGGTGCAGAATCCAGAGGCTTGAACTCCATCGCCAGTGGTTCCACAGTGGGAGGTGGCAAACAGGTAGCGAGGGTTACTGGTGCTGCTTCAACTTCTGCACGATCTTCATTCACTGCACTGACATATCCATCACCTGCTATACATGCAGAAATCTCAGCACACACCACACAAAGGTTAGTGTTAGTACAGTCAGCACATATAGTACAATAAACTGAATCAGAAAAGGCTTGAATGTCTGGAAATTCAACACACAGTTCATCAGTAATAGTGTTCTTGACATCATTGTTAAAATCATGTTCAAAAGAAGTATTGCCAAGAACAACTATTTGTAAATCTGTATGTTCTTCCAGGAGACGTTGAGTTTGCAGTGTGGTCAAGGCAGAGGCAATGTGACCAACTTGATCGGCCAAATCCTGAAGACTTGCTTCTGTCTGCCGTTGGTATTCAAACATGTCTTGTTCCATTTACTGAAGACTTGCTTGGAATTGAAGATTGCACTCTGTCATTTGTTGTTGCATTAAAGAAGCTAACTCATCCAGGCTGCCTTGATCTCCACCATGTTGGCTAGAATAATCATTCACTCCAAACATGCCCAAATCACTGCTAAACTCATAACTTCCAGCAAAGTTAGGATAATATATGCATGGTGGTGGCTCATCAAAGTTAGGCATATAACCATACATGTAATTATCCATGGGGCGTACTAAATTTCACAACCAGACAAAGCAGCCGTAACTAATTCAGTAATGCAAATTTTTCTTTTTTTCTTTTTTTCTTTTTCTGTTTTTATTTTCTGTTAATAACAACAAGAGTCCCCTAAGAACTGGCGCCAATTTGACGCGCTTGTCGCGCACGCGTCAAAAAGAAGAGTGGTTTGTAAAAAGGTGTAGTCAGGATGCGACAACTTAGGTATCGTATAGCAAGGACTCTCGTAATGTTGTTATCACAGAAAATCAGTTTTCTTGGGGGGGTTTGGTTTGAAATTGATTAGAAAACAGAATGAAAACAGAGCATAAAAACAGAGCAATTTAAGTGATTATCAAATAAGACAAAGATGATCAATCTGCTGTTCGGTTTCCCACTATCATCGGTTCATGTAACTCCATGCCCTAAGCGGATTCTAATCTCTTTTCGATTGTAGCATCGATTAACAAGCGAAATCGATGCTACGGGACATATGTTCCTAATTCCGAATTAAGCAAACGGATGAAGCCCTTCGTGAATTAAGCAAACACGAATTGAACGCACGCGAATTAAGCAAACGCGATTAAGTTTAGGAACATAAAATCATCGAAAATAAATCAACACTAATTCAATACAAACTGAATTAAGCAAACAGAGAATATAGAATAGTATTGAAGGAGAGAAGGAAATTCAATCGGGAATTACAAAAACCTCAAGTGTTGGCGGAAGCCGATTACAGCAGATTAACCTAGGGAGATTAGTTCTCCATCAAAAACGCAGTACAATCAGAGAAATTTCAAAACAAGGATGAGCAAAAGTTGTCCCATAATCTGCTCAAAACAGCATTTATAACCTTCAGGATCTGCGCCCGCTCGCGAGGCGAATAACGCTCGCGACACGAATATTAAAATGGCGCCGGTTCAAATTTGGGCTCTCGCGAGGCGAGATGATGCCTCGCGAGGCGAGACTTCAAATTTTAGTTTGTCATAGCCGTGATGCCTATCATGTCCAGGCCGTGATCACTTCTGACTTTGGGTGCTTATCTATCATGGCCGTGACCTTCATCACGGCTAGGCTGTGATGGTCTCTATCCTCCAGGGTCTTCTCATCACGCCTGTGATGGGAATCACGGGCTGACCGTGATGCTTTCTGACTTCCAGGATCGCGAGGCGAGACATGGTTCGCGAGGCGAACCAGAAGGCATGTCTGTTGTTGCTCAGTCTGGTCTTCAGCCTCGCGAGGCGAGTGTCTTCTCGCGAGGCGAACATTCCAGAATTGCAATTTCCACAGTTTTCTTCATTCCCTTTACTCCAAGTTAACCTGAAAACATGAAATAGCCATAAGTACTTTATTTGACTAAAAACTGGCTAAATTATCCTAAAACTACTTAAGAGACTCAAAACCTTGCTTGAGGACAATCAAGTCTAATTTGGGCAAAAACGAGATATTATTGGCACAAAACCACGGTCATACTAGTCATAAAACTAGATGAGCCAGAGGCTGATCAGTAACATCCCTAGCTCGTTGCTCCATGGATTGGCGACTGTCCCCACAGACGAACACAGGTCTTTTCAGTGTGATTTGTCCTCACTCACACGCTTCCTGAGAAAACTTCCCATGAGGTCACCCATCCCAAAATTGCTCCAAGTCAAGCACGCTTAACTATGGAGTCTTAAGTGATGGGCTCCTGAAAAGAATATGCATCTTCTTGATATGGGTAGTACCAATCAATTCTTATAAGCAATCCTCAACTGTATAGTCCCATACCTACACAGTCTCAGGATCCCCCTTATTTGGGTGTATAATCGATTCGTTCATGTATCCCTCCGCGTAGAAGCCTTCCAGGAGTCGCTCCTTGTCCGTTCATTCTTGCACTGGCGACCACTCCCTGCCCTCGTCGGTACCCGGGTGATACATGCCCACCAGCTTCTGCTTAGTTTGTCCCCGAACCACACCGTACTGGGAGAGGTGCCGCTCTGATACCATTTGTAACATCCCTGGCTGCTCCATGGATTGACGATTGTCCCCACTGCACCAACACAGTCTCTTTTCAGCGTACTTTGTCATCACTCACACGCTGCATGATTTGTCCTCACTCAGACGCTGCATGCCTTGTCCTCACTCACACGCTTCCTGAGAAAACTTCCCAGGAGGTCACCCATCCCAAAATTGCTCCAAGTCAAGCACGCTTAACTGTGGAGTTCTTAAGTGATGGACTTCCAAAAAGAATATGCATCTTGTTGATATGGGTAGTACCAATCAATTCTTACAAGCCATCCTCAACTGTATATTCCCATACCTACACAGTCTTAGGATCCCTCCCATTCGGGTGTGTAATCGGTTCGTTCATGTATCCCTCCGCATAGAAGCCTGCCAGGAGCCGCTCCTTGCCCTTACCTTCATGCACCGGCGACCACTCCCTGCCCTCGTCAGCACCCGGGTGTTATATGTTGTCAGGTGGTTATTTGTATCTTGAAACTCAGGGTCGGTTCTTCCAGGATGTTTAGCGTATGGGTGTTGTTCTGATGGGGTTATTTGAGTGTTTTTTCTTTGGGGTGAACACTAGCTATTAGTTAACCTTCAAGTAATTTTTGTTGTAGGTTGACACAATATCTTTAGTTCTCCCATTTGGGCTATTATACTACACTTACTTTGAATACAGGTTCGGGTACCCCTAATAGATTCAATACAATTTTTGCTTATTAAAACAAAAGTGTATTTACATGAGTGCAAGAGGGGCGTAAACATATGCACAAAGAAATTGCCCCTTTGATGAAATCCTGCAAAATCCGCTCAACCAGCCACTAACAAAGCCACCGAACCTAATCAGAAACGCAATAATAAAATGTAAATCTCCTATGTTTAATTAAAATCCCTGAAGTTAACATGAGAGCCCATCATCCTTAACATTTCAGCGTATAAACCAAAAGTGACCACCTGCATATTATCTCCTCACTTTTAAACATTGGATAGGATTAATGTACCAATTAGAGAAAGAACTAAAAAGCATAAAAGAAGCTGAGAACCATTCACAAGACTTGCATTTTGCGACACCCCTTCTAGGGTCATCACATAGTTACCCAAAAGAGGAAAATTAAATTATTAATTGCTGGTTACTTTCAGAAAATAAACTTTGAATTAACCGTCTTATCACAAAAATAGTGCTGATTTTATTTTTTTTTAAAACGTCGATAACATAATCAACCAAACACGTCGTGAATAGAACAAACGTATACAGATATATCTATATATATGCATCATAAGTTTTAAATAAACTCTAATCACTATAAGGTTACAAAAGAAGTCTTCATCGATACAGGCTATCGATACATGCTATTTATACACATTAAGTTAGAAATATAAAGACATATACAAAATAGTAGTGAACGCCTAGAACCATAACAAAAAGACAATGGCTCTCAGTAGCCAGATAAACTGACGAATATCACTACCCCAAAACTATACCCTAAGCTGGTCTATACTAATGAAAACCATTAGGGAGATCATGATGATCACCCCCTCCCAAAGCAGAACTCTCTGATGAGGATGCTGCTGCTCTCCGCACCCTCGTCGGGTGAATCGTTGTCATCAACAGATGGAAGATCCTCAAGGATGTCCTCATAAACTCTTCAGGATCCTCCTCAATCCCATCCTCTAGAAGCATCTCAACTGGAGGCTCATCAGGTACGGCTACAGCAGGTGCAACTATCTGTAAAGGCTGACCCAACTGAGGATGAAACTCGATCTCTCCATGATCCATCAAGTACTGTAGGTAAAGCCACGGCGGAGGTAGAGATACTTCGCAAGTCTCCATGACATGAGTCCTACGTTGAGGTCCTACAGCTGATGTGCCAATAACCTCGCGAGTGGGGCCAAAATAGGTGGCACTAGTCACCCCGAGAGTTATCTCCCAAGCGCCACCATGTGCCCTGTGCTCAAACGTAATGCTGCGGATCACGGAGTGCGCCAGGGGCATCATCGGATCCATCTAATCTTAGATGTAAATGAAGGTACCACAAGTAGAGAACGAACAAGAAAACATTGCAAGAGTGAGAAACCAATATATGGATTTTACTCGACAACTACATGCTCTAAACCACATAAAACACACTGTGTGGGCCCCACCACTATCAATTGTCGGGTACGGAAAAGGAAAAAAAAGGGAAAGCGTTTCCTCGCTACCAATCAGTGTTGGATACATAGCTTAGATAACCCGCTCCACCCTTTAAATTCGAAATTCGAATTTGGAAATCAATAATGGGGATTAAAGTGGAGATTGATCCCGGTTCATATGCTCGGGCAGCCCTTTAGAGGCAGATATCCATTGGCATAATCGAGGTTGGATCTAGTCAGGATCTTATCCAGAGTCCGCCCCAGAATGTGTGGGCCCATCCACTATCAATTATCGGGTACGTAAAAGGAAAAACAAAAGGGAAAGCATTTCCTGCCAGTCAATCAGGTGTTGGAAACAGAGCTTAGATAACCCGCTCCACCCTTTAAATTCGAAATTCGAATTTGGAAATCAATAATCAGGATTAAAGTGGAGATTGGTCACGGTTCAGATGCCCCTGAGCCCTTTTTGAGTAAGATATCCATTGGCATAACCGAGGTTGGATCTAGTCAGGATCTCATCGATTGGCCGCCCCCAACTGTGTGGGCCCTACCACTATCAATTGTCGGGTATGGGAAAGCATTTCCTGCCAGTCAATTAGGTGTTGAATACATACCTTAGATAATCCGCTCCACCCTATAAATTTGAAATTCGAATTTGGAAATCAATAATGGGGATTAAAGTTGAGATTGGTCTCGGTTCACATGCCCCGGCAGCCCTTTTGATGCTGATATCCATTGTCCTAACCGAGGTTGGGTCTACTCAAGATCTCATCGATTGGCCGCCCCCAACTATGTGGGCCCCACCACTATCAATTGTCGGGTACGGAAAAGGAAAAAAAACGGAAATCATTTCCTGCCAGTCAATCAGGTGTTGGAAACACAGCTTAGATAACCCGCTCCACCCTTTAAATTCGAAATTCGAATTTGGAAATCAATAATAGGGATTTAAGTGGAGATTGGCCCTGTTCGTATGCCCTGGCAGCCCTTTTGAGGCAGATATCCATTGGCATAAACGAAGTTGGATCTAGCCAGAATTGGCCGTCCCCAACTGTGTGGGCCCCACCACTATCAATTTTCAGGTACGGGAAAGGAAAAACAAAAGGGAAAGCATTTCCTGCCAGTCAATCTGGGGTTGGATACAGAGCTTAGATAACCCGCTCCACCCTTTAAATTCGAAATTCGAATTTGGATATCAATAATGGGGATTAAATTGGAGATTGGTCCCGGTTCATATGCCCTGGCAGCCCTTCTGAGCCAGATATCCATTGGCATAACCGAGGTTGGATCTAGTCTGGATCTCATCATTTGGCCGCCCCCAACTGTGTGGGCCCCACCACTCCAATTGTCGGGTATTGTTGTGACTCCGGCAAGTGTACCGGGTCATCGCAAGTAATAAAAAGAAACACGGTAAGTAATTACCGAGGTCGAACTCAGGGATTGGGGTACCAATTCGACTAATCCGTGGGAAGTCAGATACGTTCGGTCAAGTTACAGAAAAGTGGTTGAGAGAGAGAGAATCGGATCGAAATTAAATTAACAAGTCTAAATAAATAATTAACTAAAAATCAGAAAACTAAAATGTCCAAGGTCACAAATCCACCTACCCAACATGTACACCCAAGTGATGATGAATTCCTCCCTAGGTTCAATTACAATGTCAACCGGGACCCCTAAATTCTCCTAAATTCACAGCCGTGCTCATTAGGACGCATTCGAAGATTGGATTAATTACTTGCAGGTCTCATAATCCTAATCCCGAATTCTGTTAATTCTTGTTCCCTAAATGGTTGCACTAATCTCCTAATTCCACGGTCGTGCTCATTATTCGATTAGTGATTCCAATTCAAGTTCTAAAACGTGAATCGCCGTTTGGCCTTAACACGTTTAACTAGTTAATCATGCAACACATATGATCAACACAATCAATTCAGAATTGGAAAACATTAATTAAAAGAAGGAAAGGAAAACATACATCACATCGAATCTACACTGCCATGGGCGGCTTCATTGTTCCCTCGGACGAAGGGGATTAGTTCCTCATGCTCATAGACAAACACTTGGACATAATCACCATCGTAAAATAAAAAGAAAAGAGAAAAGGAGACGCAGCTCCAAGGAGAAACAAGGATTCGTAACTACTGCCCTAACCTAAGTGGAAAACTGCCTTCTAAAACTGGATCCCCCTAATCTGATCTGAAACAGCCTTTATATAGAAATCCTGATCTGCGCTCGCTTGCGAGGCGAGCAGCCTTTCGCGAGGCGAGAATTAAAATTGGCGCGCTTTCAATTTGAACTCTCACGAGGCGAAAGTGTGTTCGCGGGGCGAGTCTTCAATTTCAGGCTGTGACCTTCATCAAGGCTGGGCCGTGATGGCCTCTGACTTCCAAGTCTTCATTCACTCGCGAGGCGAGATGTCTCTCGCGGGGCGAGTCTTCAAACCTCAAACTGTTCACGGGCGTGGTCTTCATCACGGCTTGGCCGTGATGGTTTCTGTCTTGCAGGTCTTCATGATTCGCGAGGCGAGAAGAGTCTCGCGTGGCGAGACAGAAATGTTGACTTTTGCTGCTTTGTTGACCTTCAGTATCGCGAGGCGAGAATACACTCGCGGGGGCGAGTGTCTCCGCACTTGCAATTTCCACTTTGCTGACTTTC
>JAUPTC010002123.1:0-16273 GCA_030762895.1 Sophora flavescens | reverse complement strand
TTTACTCCCGTAATAATTGATGAATATTTATCGGTGTAAATTGTTTGCTATTATTTTTTATGTCTCTTATTATTGCTATCAATCGTTTTTTTTTAATATCAGGGGCCACCTGACCGGGCTTTGACCCGTCAGAGTGAAAAAAAATAAAATATGTCAGTGTCCAAAATGACCCTCCATTAGTAAATAGTTTCAAAACAACCCTAAACTGATAAATAGTTTCTAAAAGGAAGCCATTTTGGTCAAAAACCGATTATAACAATGGAAAGACTCGAGGGACCTAATTTTCTCAATTGAAACTTGTGGGACCAAAATTGCACATATATAATACCCGTGGGATTAAAAGTACAATTAGGCCTAAAATTTTTGTTGTTAGTCTATGCCGTCAATCATCCTGTATTAAGTTATGATGTAGTTAATAAAATATCACATCAGCACTATCACGTCAAAAAAATATTATTATTTTATGTCACTTTATATTAAAACTTAAAATTTTTTGATCCTTGTAAACTTAATTTTTTTATTTTTGGTCGCTATAAACTTAAAACTTTTGGATTAATCCCTGTCATACCACTCTCTGATTTGTGTGTTTTGTATACTTAAATTCCCGTGCAAGGGTTAGAGCGGCGGTAATTTTTCATGGGGCTTCTGTTTTATACTTTTATGATATTTTTCTTAAGGAATTTGATGCTGTTCAATGAATAGAAGTAATTATTATTGTTTAAGACTCAAATATGACTCTAGTAAGTGTAATTGTCATTGGTTATTATGACTTAAATATGTAATTGTCACTGCAAAACAAATTCTTAGGAGTTTTTTTTTTCTTCAAAAGAAAAATTAAGACATTCCAATAAAAATAAAGACCATAACTTCATAAGAAATTTGAAGGATAATAATATATACAACCACTTTTAAAGATAGAACAACTACATGGTCTGCTCTCACAAATTCTCGAGAGTTGAGACTTGAGACCATACAAAATATGCAAATATCATGGTTACTTAGACTGCAACAAAAAAAAAGAAGACTTAATATGAATGTTTTGGACTCAAATTAGTATGAATTACCATACGAAATACGAAATGATATGATCGGATTCAATAAGATATTTTTAAGGAACTCATCGAAATCGAATTGAACTACATGTCCTTTTTATTTTTAGATTGAATGATTTTTTGTCTCAAAACCGAACCACGAATACCCCTATAAAATATGACATTAAAATAATTACATGATTTTTAAAATAAATAAATAAATAGTAACAAGAAACGTTCACGAGCTTACCTTTCTTTTTCGTAGAACCCCGATAAATTAATTTTAAAATAAAAATCCATTTTGATTTCTCAAATTTTTCGTAAATCTGTTTTGATTCTTGAAAAAAAAAAAACAATTTATTCCCCAAAATTTTGTTAAGTGTCTCCCATAACAAAATTTGGATTAAATTCTATCCCCCAAAAGATTTGATGGACCAGTATTTACTCTTGATTTAAAGTTTTAACTCAAACCTGAGGCGACACAGACACTGTACTCAAACCCTAATTTCTCTCTTCAATGTCGACGCCTCAATCCTGCAGCGACTGCAGGGGAACCTCTTTTTTCCGCGACGATGTCTCTGGAGAGTTGGCGTGTTCGTCCTGTGGCGTCATTCAACAATTCGACCAATTCGACTCTCAAATCGGCGGCATCAGCGGCATTCAAGGCACATTCGTCAACGTCGGAACCACCGGCTCCGGTAACGTTTACACTTACAGAGAAAGAAAAGTATATGCTGCAAAAAATTCCATCGAAGAATTAACTTATACGTTAGGGATAGCTTCCAAAAATGTTGAAATTAAAAACATGATATCAGCTATCACTGAGGGTGAGTTTGGCCAAGGGGATTGGTTTCAGGTGTTGATTGGTGCGTGTGCTTATGTCGTTATGCGAAAAGACGATCGCCCTTTGCCCATGGCAGAAGTGGCTTCAGCTGTTGGGTGATGTATGAGTTGGGAAAGATGATTACGCGTGTAGTTGATTTTTGGACCTGAAAAACCAGATTTTCCTGAGATTGACATAGTGCATTTGTTCGAACGGGACCGTTAAGAATTCTCCTATTTTTGCTGCTGTGGAAAGAAGTACACTGGGCAGAATGCGAAAGCAGGGATTTTTCTGTTACAGTGTGCCGTGAAGTGGTTTTTGAGTACCTGCAGGCCAATTCCTTTGGTGGTTGCGGTTTTGGTTCTGTGGCTGGAATTGAACAAGCTGAAGTTCAGATGGATGTTTTGGCAAAGGAGGTTCATGCCATGGTTTCCACTTGTAGAGCAAGGTACAAGGAACTGCTTGAGAATCTTGTAAAAGTTGCACAAGCCTTGCCTTGGGGAAAGGATGTTACTACTAAAAACATAGTTAAGAATGCTTGCGCTTGGATTCAATATATGGAGAAGAAGTCTATGTTGAAACCTTGTGAAAAGAGGGAAGAATCTCGATCTGCCTGCTTTAGATTTAGAAGACGGGTTAGCGAATGCTTAAGACAAGATGATGAATACAGATATGGAACTGATGGCACAATTTCACAAAAGGATTCTCAGTATTTTTCATTAGAAAGTAACGCTGATAGACCAGGCATACAGGATGTTGACAGGCTGCAGATTTCACCTGAATGTTTATCCATGATGTATGATAAATTTTTAAATGAGATTCGTTGTGCTAAGTCTTCAGGAAGGAGTGGAAAAGCTCATGGAAGGAAAATGTTCAGACTTGATCTTCAGGAGTGCAGGGAGTGGTGGAATGGAAAATCAGAACTGAGCAAAAAGCTTCTACTCAAACAGTTACTGGAGAAGGATGTTGGATTGGATACCATGCCACCATCTTTTGTTGCTGGTCAATTGAAATGTGAAATGAGGCGAGAGAGGATCGATGCTGCTAAGGTGAGGATTGAAAGAATTATGCATCCGTTAGATGCTGCTCTGGGTGATACTTCGGATCTGGGCATTTTAGAAGGCACTTGTCATGAGAGAAAAAGGAAGAAGAGAAAAGGGATGATAGTTGATGATGTTGATTGGGAAGACTTGATTATTGAGACCCTTATTCTTCATAATGTAAAGGAAGAGGAAATTGAGAAGGGGTATTACAATACCTTACTGGATCTACATGTGTTTAACTCTGGCGTTGTAAGGAGAGAGGCTTCGATATACAGGCATTTTATGAGAAGTTTCAGTATACTGGCATTTTAATTATCACTTCTCACTGACGACCATCATATGATAGAACAGATATTTATTTGCTGTACCCTGCAAGTTTCGTACTTTATATTCAATGATAGTGACAGGTATCTTTTTTAAAAAAAAAAAAATAAGGAAACTTAATGTATATTTGGTGTCAAGACATTATGATCAATAGATTTATACAATTATATATACCTGTTATTTTGGTGCGCTTTCAAGAGATTGCAGTTCAAATTAATATGCTGGAATCTGTGATATTGATGAAGTGTTTTTACATGGATGCTTAAGCCTAGGCATTAGTACTAGGTTCTAAGCACAGAACAAACCTTAGTTGAATTGAAGAGTGGAGCTTTGACAAAAATGTAAGCCACGGAAATGATAATAAATATTCAATCTATTCTTCTATTTTGTGAAAATCCAGTGAAGGAAGTTGAACTTTTCTAGTCCTTGTTGGACTTCTTCACATTGGTGCAGCTGCATTCTGCTACACAACTCCCATTGTTGGATATATTACTGAGTTGGTCTTCTTTCAATTTGTTATTCTGTTAATTGAAGTTTAAATTACTGGTGAGTCATGAGTGGTGTCTTTCAGTTTCCTTTTTATTCTTATTTTTTGATCTTTGTTTTAGTGCTTATGAATTGATTCATGAATGATTAACTCTTAAGCTGTTTTTATCATTATATATGACACTTTGTAGTTCTTCCCTTGTGGTTACTTTGGGATGCAAGTAGGTGGAATGGCACTCCTGTATTTCTGCTTGCTTCATCTGTTACGTGTCCATGCTTTCGCTAATCCCTCCTGAATGTAGGGAATTTCTCTTGGTTTTGCTAAATGCTATGAATGTATCATTGTAGTGTACTTTCCTATCGCTTAAAGTTTAGATCATTGACTATGTTTTTGTGTACTTAGTTATTACTAGTTTGTAGTTCACCATAGTAGGAGTTAAGCCTCATTGAGGTTTGTCCCTTTGTAGTATGCATTGGCCTTGAACATGTGACTGGTTCCCCATACTGATATTGTAGATGAAACACAAATACAGCTGGATAAGAGTGAGGCTATTGAAATGATTTACTTGTTGCTATTGTGCATTTTGGCTTGCCTTCCCTTTAGGTGAAGGACTTTGAATGTAAGGACTGTTATTGGTTTGAGTTTTTACTAGTTGTACTTCTTAGGTGACCTAAAATATTAATATAAATGAGAGTATTAGAGCAGAGTTTATGTTAGGACAGAGGCAGTTAGTTATAGGATAGTTGAGACAGTTAGTAGGCTAAATCATAGTTAGTTAGAGAGGTTGAGGTAGATAAATAAAGGAAAGAGGGTAGGGGAGATTCATTCAGAATTGTAGCTTTGTAATGACCGAGCAAAGACTTGATTGGAAAAAGGGGAACTCTTTGTGAAGGGGAAACCTTTGGAGTATATCACTCTCCTTTACTTATCTGTTTCTGTTCAAGCAGTCAATAAAATTCATTCTTTTCTTTCTCTATTCCTCATTTCTGTTATTGGCTTTGTAACAGTTTAACATCGTAACCTCACAATCCAAAGGTGTGGCAATTATGTGAAGTTTTACTAGCTGGACCACAAATTCATGAACTTTTATAGCAGGATTTCTCTTGGATTGATAATGACTGTATTTTGGATTGATGGGATTTCCAGTAAATAGAACTTCATAACCTGCTAATATAGAATCATCCAGAACCTTGACTAGGACATTAAACTGAGCCATTCACTGCTGTTTTGGAATTTGATGTAGCTTTCTCTTGGGGTCATATATGCGCTGGAGCTGCTTTTGTCATGAACACATGGCATGACTCAAAAGTGTGGCTATTATGTTGTTTATTTTATTTTATTTTCAGGAACAATGATGGTTCATGAACTTTTATAGCAGGATTTCTCTTGGATTGATAACGACTCTTGAATTTTTTGGCTTTCAATGCAATAGAACAACTTGACCTGCTAATGTAGAATTAACCAGAAATCTTCAACTAGGATATTAAGCCGGGCCTTTCACCAAGCTGTTTTTCAATTTGATATAGCTTCTTTGGGTCATATATGTGCTGAGCTGCTGCTCTAGTCAAGTGCTTATCTTAGTAGCTAAATGAAGTGCCAGATTAATAACTCATACAGGCATTGCTGACTCCAGTTATTATCTTGTCTAATACTTTGTTATAGTTGTTTTACATCTCCCAAAAAAAGGTCTCTTCAATACATTGTGTTACTTCTGCTAATTTGAAGAGAAACTGTACAAACGTTTCTTTTTGTAAGGAATGGAATATGGATTCCTTAATTTTTTTCCTGTTCTTATCCTCCTTAGTTTTGGTTAGTTATTTTCATTTTTCTTCCCAGTCTGCTCACGTGATAGCCAATCCCTTGGTGATCGGTGATGTTTGTTCTCAATCAGCTTAAAGACTGATCTTGTGCATTGTTGATTACTCAATCATGTCTATCTGTTAGGTAACCTAGGTTGAAAACTAATTTTTAACTTAATGATCATAACTTGTAACAATTTTTACTTGAATCCTCATTACCTCTTAAGTAACACGTTTTATTGGGTCACGATCACAAATACATAGATGAAGAAAATTAAAAAGGAAAGATGATAGGTTTATTGCTTATTTGAAAATTCTTTGATGTCTAGTAAGTAGTAACTGCATTAGCCTCTCAGGCAGTTGACATGTATTGATAGTTGCTTCTATTACTGGCCTGCAGCAAAAGCTTCAACCTGGAAGGTTTTCGTGATTCCAGCTAGACTCTTGAAGTGAATCTTCCAGTGGGGAATCATCAACAGTAATTTCATTGACAGGAGGCCAAAGCATAAGCTCCTTGGCCTTCACCCCTTGAGGTTCTTAATTTTCTTCTTTCAGCACATAACCATTGATTTTAGTATCAGTAACTCACCCGTTTGCTAACCAATTTAAGTTGTGTTCAACCTTCTTCTTTGCAGGATCCATGTAACTAGTGCTTCAACAAACCAACTCCCAACACATCAGCAAGAGGAAGAAGTCCCAGTGGAAGTCCAAACCTTCTAGGATAGAGATTGCCAGTTTGTTTCTCTTCATGGCTCCCTTAGCAACAATTGCCCCGTCTTTCTCTGCCATTTTTAGCTACTTGATTCGTAAATCTCGAAGGAAGTTATTTTGTTTGAAATGGTTTCAGGTAATTCAATTGCTTCTAATATACTGAGGCAACCATGTATGTGATAAACTAGGAATGGAGAAACCAAGACGAGTAGGGTTGTGTTAACCATCAAATATTTTCCTAGCTGTACTTTTCTGCCGGCTTTTTTAGCGTGATCCTCCAATCGGGAGCTAGAGACCCATCCTTCGTGATAATCGGTATCTATTTGGCGCTTATCTCTTCAAGTCCCGAATGTATGCTTTTCCGCATACAAGCTAATATTCAAACTCCCGATGCTTAAGAGGGTTATTCTACCAATCGTATCACATCAAGGTGATACTTTTCCGGCTTTATCTTTATTTGTATAATTGTACTAGTGTAGGACCTATGTCATGTAGTAAGATATGTTATTTTTTTTTAGAATTTTATAAAAAATAATTCTAATTGATGATTTCATGTTTTTTTTAAATTATATACAAAAATTGTTAAAAATTATTTTGTCTTAACAGCTTAATCACAAAGTATAACATATTAACTTAGTAACTATTATTGGTAATAAGAAAGATAATGACTTTATGGGCAAATAGAAGTACATATTGTTTGTCGCATGCAATTTTAGTATGTCATCGTAGGCGCATACTAATATCACAATATTTATCCAAATATAAAAGGGGGTAAATAAAAATGTTTGAAATAGAAGAAAAAAAAAGAAGGGAATATTATTGTTACTTAAAAAATTATTATTGAAAATAAAATTTAAATTTTTTGACAAAGAAAATAAAATTCTAATGATAATACAAAACACGATGTTTGTAAAAAAATAAAATAAACCATAGTGCGTTGACTTAGACACGACTCTTCCAGAATTTAATCAAGGTTCGAGTCGACATCGTCCGGGATTCAGCTGCTAAAATATCGGCGGCAGCTCGTCCCGGCCCTACCCGCCTAGGGATTGAGCCGATTTACGGTGGGGACGGGAAACCAAAAAAAAATTCGTGATTAATCAAAAGATATTGCCTTTCCCATTACCTTAATATCAACTTCTTGAACATTTAATAGAAAATATATTTCCAAAGCAAAATGAATTTCAAGCTTCTTTAATCATTTCTCAATGCTATTTATTTACTTGCATTAAAACTAAACGCCAAGTGTTAGTTTGTTCTCTTTTCAAATTTTATTTTGATTTATTTCTCATTTTTTCTCTATGTGCTAATCATTTTTAGAATTATATTTATGTAACAATAATAGTAATTATTTTTATTATCTCTTAAAAACCATTTGATCTTTCTCCGTTTCAAGTTAATCATTTTTAGAAAATACATTTATCTATCACAGTTTTAACATTTGACATTTCCCCCAAAACCTTGTTATTCTACTTTCTCTCAACACCAATATTATAGGGATTTTTTTACTCCAAAATTATAAAATTAGCACCTAACCACTTCCTTATTCCACTACCTTAGTATGATACTTCTATGATTATTTAATATTTACATAAATGTCGTGTCAACGCAATGCATAACGCATTTCAAACTAATTAATCATTTCCAACGTGACTTATTTACACTAATGCTTAAATTCTTCTCAATATCTGCAATCAGTGGGAATATTTTATCTAAAAAAAAGAAAAGAACAAAAATAAAACTCTTTATTGATCATTATCTCAAAAAACTATAGATGAATCCTATAAAATATGATATATCAAAATTTGTTCGACACAAGAAAAACACTTTTTACATGAAAAGATGTTTTAGCTGAATGGATACATTATATAAATGTGATATAAGATGAGAATAATAATAAGAGTGACTGAAATCATTCTTTACTAACGGGCTTTATCTACTTTGTATGATAATAAACATAAATCATAAGGTCGTGAGTTTAACCCACCTGCCGATTTGAGGATCTCGATGGTGGGTAACCAGAAGACCTCTCGTGCCGATCTCGAGCCTCGTGAGGCCGCCCCAATCCCCGGGGAGCCCTCAAAGACCAAACTCGCCTAAACTTTCTTTTATCAAAAAAATTAAATCATTCTTTATTACTTGAGTATAAACTATAGTATTAGAAAAAAATCTCTCATCAACTTATGTTAATGCCACAACAACAACAACAATAATATTTCTACTTAGTTATTTTATTTAAGTTAATTGAGTGAATATTATTATTATCAAAAAATAAATAATAATATTTAATCAATTAATTTGAATAGGTAAAGGTAGCTAATGTAACAACTATTATAAGCAAGAATAATAAATTATTATGTAGTGGAGGATATTTCAGAATATAATTAATTTAACAATTATACAATTGAATTTGATTGGTAGGCAAAAATTCATGGAAATGATATTATACTGTAATGCCCTGCTTACATTTCTTTTTCAAGAAACATCCTTTATTAGATAAAGTAAATAACAAACATTATTTTAATGTTTAAATGTGTATAAAATTAATATATTAAATACCAAAGATAATTATAATTCATTAATATCGGTATTTAAATTTAAATATTATATAACTAATAAAAATTGTATAATTTGGTATTTTTATTTTATGTATTGCATTAATCACTAAGTTCATATTTTTATGTCACTATACTAATCTTCAAGTTTACTTTGATAGATACAAAGATTCACACTTAAAGGTAATTATATTATAAATTAATGTACACTACTTGAAGATAATTAATTTGGGGATATTTCTCTAAATAATTTTTGCATAGTTTTATTTTTAAGGAATACTTTCAATAGTTAAAAGGTAATTTATAAGGAAATTTAATTTATATAGATCAAAGATACATAAATTGACTTTCAAAAAAAAATGGAGTATATTTCTCTATACAATTTAACCGGGGGAATGGAAATTGCCCTAGGCTTGTATAACTTAAGAAAGCAAAACTTCATTTATATAATACATAATATAATATTATATATATATATAAATATTTGAATTTATTAATATTTATATTAATAACTAAAATTCAAGCAGTGTATATAAATAATTGACTAAATATAATTAATAATACTTGAAATTGTATTTAAATTGAAGTATTATATAAACAACTACAAAAATGGAGGTGACTTATTTTTTTATGAATTTAATTAGATATATCGCTAGTGAGAAGTTTTTTCAACCATCAACCAATCTAAAATCAAGGTGATACTATGACTTTAAGATAGTTATGTAGAGTAGAACATTTTTACTCAGAGACTCTCAATTCCTGATTTCCGCTGACAATCTAAAATCTTTTACACTATCAATATATACGTAATAAAATTCTTTTTTATTTCTTTATTCAACTATTAATCACATTTATTATGTTATTATAATAATGTCCATTTGATTCATAATGGAATACCCACGTTCATAAAAAGCTTTTAATTATAAAATAGAAATAATTAATGAATCAAATATTTGAATAAAAAATTAAAGGTATTAATATTTGAAATTAAAACTAATCTATATCTACTATATACAATTGAGAATAATATCAAATGGAAACCTCAATAATATACAATTGTTCCAATTAATTTCTTATGTTTTTAATATTTGATTGATTCTTCATCAAAATTGATTTTAATTGATTACACATTCAATTTTAATTTCATTGATTTCTAATTGATTATGATTAGCATTCCTATATTACACCATCATAATTATTTTTCTTTTTAAACGAACGTGAGTTACCCACCCATTTAAAGTTTGGAGCGAAAAGTTCGCCTAATTGTGAAAAAGCACCTTGAGAGACTACTCAAGAAATTAACATCGAGTTTCCATATTGAGATTATTTCCTCAACATATATATATATATATATATATATATATATATATATATATATATATATATATATATATATAAACACAGGGAAAATGCCCGAGTTTGTTGCCCTTATTTTGTGGTAATTGGATTTGTGAAGAACAAGAATGTGGAATACTGATACTTTTTTGGGTCCAATATAAAAATATAACTAAAATAAAATAAAATAAAATAAAAACAAAAGGGTGAATTAATCACATGAAAATATTTTATAATCGACCTGCTTGATTTGGAAAATAATTGTATTAAAGAAAAAAAGAGAAATCAAAGGCAGATTTTGTTACTCAATAAAATTCAAATTTATCATTTATGAAATATTTGGAAATTAATATGATTTGAATAATTAATGCTTTTAGGTTAGATACATGCTATTTTTAGTATTTCTTATTTTAAAATATTTTATTTAACTTCTAGGATCAACTATAAAAGGGAAATAAACTGTATTCAAAAGAGAATCAGTTATCATTCTGATTTGATGACCATGTCAGAAAGTTAAAGTATAATTAAAGAGAAATATTTGAAATTAATCTGGGGGATTTGAGAAGGTTTGATTGCAAGGTCTATAAGCAGAAATGAAAAGCTTTTCTAAAAGGAGAGCTGTTTGAGGGATCCGGATTCTCAGGTAGCAAATTCACAATTTAGTACATTTGTGTAATCTGTTTCTTTAAACTCATAACCCTAGACATAAGTAGAGAGATAAAAGAGCAAGCTAGTGAAAAGGAAATCCGATCCGAGTTTGAGGGTTTTAATGAGTGGATGGATCCTTTTCCTCTTTTTGGCAGTGTGCTTCAGGGGCGGTGAATATTGGTTTTTTCTTAAGGACAATTTTCAAAGGCCTCACTGTTGGCTATCTATTGTTGGAAGGGATTTTTTTGATCAGAATTGCTGGAAGAATTTGAAAAAAGGTTAGTAGATTTCTTCCTTACCAATACATGTTAATGAGATAAAAAAGGGTGAAGGGTTTTTCTTTTCACTTTATATTTATATTATCGCTGTCTTATTTGTACACCCTGGTTGATATACCCGACTACTGTAGCACTACAATAGTGAATCTTTAAAAAAAAAAAGCTTAAACTTATAATAATTTTTCATACAAATTAATCAATGAACCATAATAAACTGATTTATATTGTTATGGAAAAATAAGTTTTTTGGATCCATTTAATCATATAATTTTAACTCAATTGTTTGATATTTATACTTATCCAAATATTTACGATACTTAAACAAAAATATTAATATTCAAAAAATTATTTTCTTAAAGTTTTAAATTTAAAATAATAATAATAATATCGCTACATTAGCGCTACAGTTTTGTACCAAAATCAAAAGGGGTGATAGCCTTCTCCCCTCTTCTGTTACGTAGTAACCACCTTCCTTTTTATTATTATTTTTTTGTTTTATTTTTATTTATTCATTTATTTTATTTATTCATTCATTTTCCTATTAAGATTCCGATTATGTATGCATATCTAACCGGTTAGTTATTTCTTTATAACATAATTTGTAACACTTCTCCCTAATCTCTCTTATTATCTTATTTTTTCGAGACCGATTAAGATAGAGTCACTATTTATGTTATAAATAGTAATAATTAGATTGTATTGCATAATAAGGTTTATCATAATATCAATACAAATGAAGACTGTGTCTATATTTATATTTTCCACCTCCTTATTTTCTTTCGTATTTTAAGACAATAATGAAAATAAATAAATATATCAAATTTTCTCTTATCCCAACCACTTTTCTTCAAACTCTCTAAAAGAGGGAATGGTTTCAAAAATTAATTTCTAAAAACATCTTGAAATCAATTTTCTTTCGTCTTCAAATCCTTCATAGGTGTTCACTTGCACCATTTCATTTTTATGGATAAAAGGATTGTTGACCCCAAACCACAGCAATGGATAAACGATTCGCGTGCGCTGCCATAATCTATTTTTATAGCCAGTATGAATGCATTTCTCCACCTGCAAGAATAAAAGTGGGTGAAAGCGAATGAAAATGAAGAGCCACTGATGTTTTGAATTGCAAAAATGTTCTATATGGGGCTGCTAATACATTTCCACTTAATTTTTAAGAGTATGCTGCACACCAAAAAGTTTTGATCAAAACCCGTTTTGTGGAGCCAACTATACCTTAGGGATATTTTAGCCTTTTAAATTTATTTTAAAAAATAAAAATATTCAGAGACGTGTTTGTTTTTCCTTTTCCGAACAAAACAGCATATAAGTCCAAAGAAAGAAGTAAAGGTGGGCGTGTGACGTCAGTTAGGTGAGTTTCATAACCAGTTAGTTGAGTTTGATGAAAATTGAAAAGGGTCCCAAGATAGTTGATAATTTTTTTAAATCATGTTGGTTCGATATTAAAGAGTTGAACCTAACGAACCTTGATAAAATAGTTGATAATTGATATTATTATGATAATTTAATATTATAAATATTATTAGGTATTGAATTTTACGCAGACAGATTGGTGGTAAGGTGGGTTACGCTCATCCCATTCCCATCTAACTCTCTCCTAGGGGTGTTTAAGGTCCAGTTAACTGGGATTTAACCACTCTAAATCGAAACATTTGGGTTGTATTTTATCTATTCTAAAGTGTAACTTGAACAACCTGGGTGAGAACTGCTTCACATTAGTCTGGTAATCTAAGCCGGTGGTACACGGACTCGTGAGCCCATTACTCGACCAGACCCGTCTCAACCCGTACATCTTTTGATTTTTTTTTTTACCCACTTAAACTACTTTAGGCTCCGCAGCCGCCACATCTCCTTCTATAAGAAAGAAATTGAAAGCCACTCGCGCCTCCTACGCACTCACTGCCCACTCGGCTGCCACGCATTGAACCCTTCCCCATCGCTCGTCCGGCGATCTTCCCCGGCAAACTCGCGCCCACGCGCCCTTGTCCGAGCGCATACCACTCCGACCGGCATTGTTCGAGCCCTCGATCTATCTTCTTCCATCGCGAATTCTCGCCGCATGACGTGAAGATTTATACCTGAACTTTCTCGTGTTCCGTTATCACTAGAAATTAGTCACTATAGTCGCTGGAAAGTTCAGTGCTTGGGGCTACAAACTGGAAGCCGCTGATTGGTATTGGGTGATTATGAGAAGACAAGGAAATGGTTGATAAATTCAAAAAGAATATAAGGTCGACGCGTATAGTGAGGTAGTATGTTAGACTTGTCTATCTTGTTGATATTGTACATTGCATGTGTTGTTAGAATTCCCATAAACAAGGGACGCGATGTCGTTGGTTTTTGATTTGCGGAAGAAAAGTCGTTGAAGATAAGACAATGCGGACTGGCGGATGATCGTGGAAGGATCCTAAATAATAGGGATTTTAATCGGAGGTGATTGGCCTTGAACCAAGGTGGCCACTAAGAAGGGTGCAGAATTTAGGAGTTAGTGTCATAAGGATACTTGCATATATTTTTGTAGCCTATAAATACCTATTGTACATCTCGAGTTAAAGATCAATATAACCAAACATTTTTATGCCCAAGCTTTATTTTTTACCCATTTATTCACGCTAATTTATTTAAATTATATTTCATCTTCCACACTTAAACACTCTTTGGAGTGGTTTAGGAACCCACAAGTAAAGGGTAATCTCTTCTAACGCTTCAACCGATAAGTGGAATCGTTGTTATCGAGAGTTAGTCGACTCCATGGCTAATTTTTACTCGTCAGATAACAAATTGCACGCATTTTACTGGGACCAAAAGTGAGCATATTGGGAAGTTTTGCCTCTCTGGTCAAGATTAATTGGCGCATGCATTTGCATCTGAAAACTAGTGAGCAATATGTTTCACAAACTAAAGAATGGAATCGGGAATACATCAAGTGTAGCCTACTGTGATGCTAGTATTCTTTCAATTATCACTGTGACTCCAAAGGGGTGGTAGACTGGCTGCCACATGGCAGTCATCAACGATCATAGAGTTAATCGTGCCGCCCATGGTGCTAATTAACACGTTTGCCCTCTTCGTTACATTAGTAACCCAAAACAACTTGTATAGTAACCTTTAATAAATTTAATTAAAATATGTTAGTCATAAAAATTTTATCAATTATATAAGTCTGGGACAATGTCACATATTAAATAAAATATTGATAATATCAAAGTAATAAATAATAAGTCCATATGTCCAAATAAAACCAAGCCTCAAAACCTAGGCCTACTAATAACCCAACGATAAATAAAAATAAAATAAATATGTCTGCCACAAACGGCCCTTATTCAAAATAAAATACTAACAGCAGACAAAACTGGCAATCGCTAAATCTTCAACTTTCTACTTTCGGATATTGCCCGGTGCGGCTAAAACAACACTTTAATGAGATATAACCTGTGAATAAAATCAATTCTGAAAAATTTTCAAATAATGTTGTTTTAACTGGTATGTGGACGTGGAAACATTCATGGTACGCTAATTTTTAAAATATTGTATATAATAAACTTCCAAAATAATAATTATATATATATATAAAATTAATGCCAATTTAAAGCAAACTCCTAAACTCATGAACTTTGCCACATCACATTGCATTTAATCACATTCACCATGCAAATCCTGCACACAACTCCGCAATCATGACTTATGATTCCTAATCACTTGACTTGACTCTTGGTTCCTGTGAATCCTGTGATCCCAGATCCACTAAGGTCTATGAGCTCACATCCGCAACGGGCTCTCATCGCTTCCCCATCCTAAGATTGAGGTATTTAGTAATATTCCCATCCTGTGAGAATATTTTAATCATCTCGACATTCCATCCTGCATGGTGATATTCCTCCTGTTCCCTGATAGAATGTATACCATCATCCCTTCCCATGGGTGATTTGGCTATCTCACGGTAATATGTTGTCATCCTGTATGACTATCAAGGTTTTCTAAACTCTATGCTTCAATAACAAGTATATGTCACCAGGAACACTATAACATCATCTACTGTTAATCAACCACAATCATATAATCAGCCATATTCTTGGCAATAATTAAAGTTGAATCAACCATAATATAATTATTTACGTGTTGGTAACGCAGGTCGGGACATAAAATATAACTTAATTCACGAGTTAAGTAAACGGGAATGATTTAGAAAATTGTCCAAGAAAGTCTAATTGCAATTGTCATCATTAGTGAAAAACCGTAGTAGCGTAAGAGCAAACAACTGACGGAAATCTTCTTAATCTAACAAAGACGAACTTTAAGAGAATGTACAAAAAAAAAAATAAACATAAATAAAAATAAAACACTATTTATAAATTCAATGGAATTATATTATTCAACCGTTATCAAATTTCAAATTATTGGTAATGAAAGTGTGAGAAAAATATTTTTACCACATTTTGCAGCTCATCGTGCCTAGAAATCACGCAGTGGATTTGTGCTTCCTGAAAATTTCTCTCTGCCGGTGGTGTCTTTGATCCCGGTGGCTCCTTTCTCTTACACTCGCCGCCTCCTCTACTATTATTTTTTTCTACTGTGGCGCTACCACCCTCAAAATAGGTCATGTCGTATATAATGCCATCTCCAATTAAAGGCCATCTAAACCTAATAAACCCAATCGTGGTAGGGTTCTACTTTTAATTCCAAAGAATTAAAAACCCAAAGGGTTGGCTAAATGTACAATACGCATCTGAGCTGGGCCTGGCTGGTTTGATTATTTGACTTTTGTCTTTTCCTTTTTTTTTTTTTTTTTTTTACAATCCCATTTCAATATACGCTCTAATTATTTTCAAACTAAAAGCAAACATGTGACATGACCGACGAACGGCTTATCTTTACCATTACTTTATTATTATTATAAATATATCCAATTTGTAATATTTTAATCACTAACCACCCAATAAATTCTTATACTAACAACTTCTACACTAAACATCATATTACCTTAACCTTTATTAAAAATACCTACGTTAAAATTTTAGGATGTTACATTTTCCCCTCCCTTATAGAATTTCTATCAAATTAATGTGTCATATCCAAACAATACAAGATTAAAATTAACTACACTGGGTTATGTACCGCACAAAAGATCTCGGATGACGCTGACTAACCATATCTTCCTGAGTTCCCAAGTAGCTTCCTCCTGAGTCAACCCTTCCCAAATCACTCTCACCAACGGGACCCT
>JAUPTC010002122.1:0-16285 GCA_030762895.1 Sophora flavescens | reverse complement strand
TTATTTCTACTTTGTTCATTTTTCTTTCAAAATATTACATTACCTTCCCTCATTTCTTTTTTCTAATTTGTTCACCTTCTCTTTACGATTTTGCAGGCGTAAAATACTAAGGATTGTTACTTCTGCTTCACAGTACAATTGGATAGCTCCGGAACAGGTGTGAAATATTATTCATACAACAATATATATCTGTACTTTAGTTCTTTTGTGGGGGCCAGCTCAAAAATATTACCAACTGCATTATAATTTCCATGTTGAAATTTGAAATTTCCATGTTTTGGGGCATCGGAATGAAGTGAGCATTTACATTTGTAAGATGCTTGAATTGGTTGTCTGCATTATAATTTCTATGTTTTTTCTTTTATAATTTTATCTCTTGTATAGTGTACATACACGCGTCATAAATTTGTGTGTAAAGATGTTGGCTGATTATGAAGTTGTGAAACCTCTCCCCAATCTCTGGTGTTACCAGCTGTGGGCTACTGGGAGAAGCCTTTTTCGTTATTATTACCAGTTGGGAAATAAAATATTTCTTAGCAGAATTGTTCTTCTTTTATTTTCTTTTTTTCAGTAAGATGTTTTTGTTGAGTCACATGTTCTATTATTTACCAAAAAGATGTTATATTGATTATTATATTAAATATAAAAAAGCAATTTTGTGTATTGCAAGTAAAGTAATGCTAAGATGATTGAGCAGTTTTTATGTAACCTTTTTCAAACTCCAAAAATTATGAGCTCACCAACGATTTTTGGATCGTAGACCGAAAATTCTCTCCTTGAGGTAGCTCCATAGCTGAACTTCTAGAAGCTCGGCAATTTTTACATAAGCACAAATCCAACAGGCACAAGCAATTAAATAGTGCTAACACATTAAAATATAATAAATGGAGCATGTATAATATGCTCTTAGTTGTGCCATGTTGACATCTTTCATAACTTGGTAGGTTTCACTTTGTTTCCAATTTTACTTCATCTTCAACCTGTTTTTTCTCTCTTCAGCCCCACTTTCTCTCCTTCGACCCTTTATCGATTATTGGAGGAGTGACCATGGTCATCCGTGGGAGCTTTGTGTAATAGCAACGTGCTTTCCTCATTCTCTTTCCAACCAAAATAGTGGACTCTGCTTTATATATATTTGTAATTTTACCAATTGGATTTTGTTTCATCTCTGTTATTTCAAGTATTCTACAGAATTTTTTTTTCATATTTGGTTTCTCCACACAAAAAAAAAATTGAGATGGATTTATATTAGAGGGAAACAACTCTGCTTTGGGAGATTTAATGGATTGATTTTTTTATGTAGGAAACGTACATGTATGTGAAATTTAAGTGATTGTGAAGCTCTTTTCTTCTTATTTGAGTTGGTATGTGGATGTGCAATTGAGGAACATGTAGGAGGCATTCTCCTCACTGGCATGACACAACATCAATGTTAGTTGTTCCTTTTGTAGTAGAGAAAATAAATAGCAGTTTTTATCTAATCATGTAATAGACCTTGACAGATGGATCACATAGAAGGATATTAACTATTTTTTTTCTTTCTTTCCTCAACTAAATATAGTTAGAGTAAGATTTTCAATACAATAATGCATTGCCATTTATCATTCTCATCTATATTGAAGAAAAGTTTTTCAAATGGGGTTGATACTAATATATATTTTTACTGATGACTTTGGGTTGATGGGTTTTGGGAAATCCTTATACTCTCTTTATCTTGGGTATGATTTATAATGTGGACTTGTATATTGATGATATGCGGATTACATTTAATTTACAGTCCGTCTGTTATATTTCCATGTTGATAAATGCTATAATATGTATTTTATGGTTTGAACCTTTACATGAGCATGCTGGATGAAGTAGGTGGGCATGTACGGTGTTTTGAGAACATGATGGTCGATGACCATGAACTAGTTCAGAGTTAATTCTAGATTTTGCACGTGCCCTTATAATTCGAGGACGAATTCATTTTTAGGGGTAGAATATAATATCCGGCTATTTTAATTATTTACATTATAAGTTTTATTAAATTGAAAACCTCTATTCATATAAATGATATATAAGTTTTATTAAATTGAAAACCTCTATTCATATTTATATTTATGATTATATTCAATTTTCTGTTGGGCAGGTTCTTGATTTGTGAAAGTTATATACATTTCTAGTTGTGCTAGTGTTGCTCTCATTCTAATTGGTAAGTGATTTTAATTACTTTTTCCTTGTGGTTTAATGTAGTCTATTAAGTGGTTACTATTGATGCTGTCTTTGCTCTTTAAAAATGAACTATTATGTAACATTAACAAATAAGATAAATGAGGAAAAACATGAGCATGATAAGAATATTACACAATCACCTATGCATGTAACCTGACAATTTTTTTATGCTTGTGCTATCGTTTATAAACTACACCATGATCTTTGTTTTTCCTTATTCACTATATGGTTAGTAGCTTGCAATAAACTATGTGATAAATTATATAGACAATGACTATCCTATTTGGTTTATTTTTCTTTCATTGCTATCAAACCATTGCTCTGATTTAATGGCAATGCAAGTGTATGTTGTATTTTTTTTTATGATAAATAATGTGTGAATGTGATGCTCTCTTGAATATAACCGTTGAATTTAATTTTTGAAGAGGATACTTCCTCTATTTGGAATTTCATTATAGTTATCTTTTTTTTTGCGCAAATGCAGAGGATGGAATTTGTTCCTTTGAATCGTACTTGGATGTATGATAGGGTTTATCCGCGTAGAGGGGGGTTAAAACAATCTTTCTTAGATGGTGTTGAAGAATTTATTACCAAGGCAAGTCAGCAGGATACTTATAACAATGTGGGGTTGATTAGATGTCATTGTATGAAGTGTGTCTGTACCCGAATTAAGAATGTAGTCGATGTGAGGGTCGACCTGTATAAAGTTGGGTTTAGGCCTAATTACTGTATTTGGACAAATCATGGAGAAGAAATGCCGCAAGTTGATTTTGGCATTGACCAGAATTGCACAGTGGTTCAAGTAGTGGTGCAGAAGTTGGATATGGAGATCATATTGTTTCCATGGAGGAGATGGTGTGTGACGCTCTTATGATGTCCGGGTCGTTTGAGTCCAATAATACAGAAGAGCCTCCTAATGCAGATGCACAAAAATTTTATAATCTCCTAACAGAGGCAAATAAGCCTTTGTGGGAAGGGTCCCCCGACTCGACGTTATCGATGTGTGTTCAACTGTTATCTGCCAAGTCCAATTGGAGCATACCCGAGTTAGGCTTGGATTTCATTGCCAAAATGGTTTTGGCCGGGACGCCTTTCAAAGGAGGATTACCCAAGAATTATTATGATGCGAAGAGGTTAATGTCCAAGTTAGGATTGGAGTCCAAGAGGATTGATCATTGCTGCGGAATGGGTGCATGCTCTTTTACGATAATGAATTCGACAAAAATGATGGAGCATTGGTTGAGTGCAGGTTTTGTCACGCACCAAGGTATCGTCAGCGCAACGCAAGTAGAAGTAATCTAAAACCAGTTCCGGTAAAGTCGATGTTCTACTTGTCAATCATTCCTAGATTACAGAGGATGTTTGCATCGATGCAGACTGCAGGAAAAATGACATGGCACCATGAGAATAGGAGGAATGCAGGAGTGTTACGCCATCCTTCTGATGGTGAAGCATGGAAGCACTTTGATCGGGTGCATCCGGATTTTGCCGTTGATCCTCGTAATGTATGACTTGGGTTATGCTCGGATGGCTTTACCCCATATATCCAAGCCTCGGCATCACCTTATTCATGTTGGCCCGTTGTTGTTACCCCTTACAATCTTCCTCCCGAAATGTGTATGTCAAAGCCATATATGTTCTTGACTTGCCTGATTCCGGGTCCATCTAATCCAAAGGCAGGCATTGATGTATACTTGCAACCTTTGATTGATGATTTGAAGAGGTTGTGGAATGGTGTTATGACGTACGATATTTCTCGAAAACAAAATTTTAAAATGAAGGCAGCGTTGATGTGGACAATTAATGACTTCCCTGCGTATGGCATGTTGTCTGGTTGGGGGACGCATGGGAAGCTTGCATGCCCGCATTGTATGGAGTATACGAAGGCATTTACCTTAAAATACGGGGGGAAGTCGTCCTGGTTTGATTCCCATCGCAGGTTCTTACCGAACGATCATCAATTTA
Source organism: Sophora flavescens (assembly GCA_030762895.1). NCBI lineage: Eukaryota > Viridiplantae > Streptophyta > Magnoliopsida > Fabales > Fabaceae > Sophora > Sophora flavescens. The sequence continues at coordinate 12,106 of JAUPTC010002122.1, read as the reverse complement.
GAAGGAATAAGAATGCCTTCAAGAAGGGGGCTGTTGAAATGGATGGACCGCCTCCGAGGTTAACACCAGAACAAATTTGGATAAGAATCAGGGACTTGCCAAAAGTGACTGAAGCTGGGGTTTCCAAATTAGATGGTTACGGGCGATGGGCATAATTGGACAAAGAGGAGTATTTTTTGGGATCTTCCTTATTGGAAAGATAATTTATTGAGGCACAATCTTGATGTAATGCACATTGAAAAAAATTTCTTTGACAACATTTTCAACACTGTGATGAACGTGCATGGCAAGACCAAAGACAACAATAAGGCTAGAATGGACTTACAGTTGTACTGCAGGAGACCGGATTTGGAGCTGAGACATCAGGATAATGGGAAGATGTACAAGCCAAAGGCCAATTATACTTTGACTATCCAGGAAGCAAGGTTAGTTTGCCAATGGATAAAGGGGCTCAGGATGCCTGATGGTTATTCTTCTAACTTGGCAAGATGTGCTGATGTTATAAAAGGCAAGTTGCATGGGATGAAAAGCCATGATTGTCATGTGTTTATGGAGTGCTTACTTCCTATCGCCTTCAGTTCGTTGCCCCCCCATGTTTTGAATGCCCTTACTGAAATAAGTCAATTCTTCAAGGACTTGTGTTCTGCAACTTTAAGGGAAGACGATTTGACCAGGATGGAACAAAACATTCCACTCATTTTGTGCAAGCTGGAGAGAATATTCCCCCTGGCTTCTTTGATTCAATGGAGCATCTTCCGATTCATCTTGCATATGAAGCAAGACTTGGTGGTCCAGTTCAATATAGGTGGATGTATCCATTTGAAAGGTAATTTAAGTATCACAATTATTGATCTTATTTCATGCATATTAGTTAATTAATAATAACCTCGTCATTTTTTAATAGATTCATGGGCGAGTCAAAACGATCGGTGAAAAATAAGGCTAGGGTTGAAGGTTCGATATGTGCGTCTTACTTACACCGTGAGACAATTCATTTCTGCTCTCATTATTTCAAACACATGGTTTTGTCTCCAACAACTAGAAGGAACGAAACGGAAAATGAAAGTGGAAGACTACCTGAACCTTATCAATTTTTTTGTCTTCCCGGTCGTCATTCAGGAAAGGAGTTGACACATTATTTAACGGAGGCAGAGTGGAACTCAGCTCATGTTCATGTATTGATCAATTGCGCCGAGGTTAAACCATACCATGAGTAAGTATGAGCTTATAATTTTTATTCCTTCGATAGCATATGTCAATTTTCATTGATGTTATCCATATATGTTCAGTTCATTCTTGTCTTCTCGTGATGCATCTGCTCGTACTCATGAAGATTTTCCAAAATGGTTTAAGCAACAAGTAAGTATCTCCCCATTTATCATTCTGTTATTCACTATAATGTATGCGGATAAAAACATATGTCATTAAACTTTGTGAATAGGTTTACAATGAGGCACCTCATCGTCATTAATCAACATTTACGAAACTTGGCTGACGGTCCTCGACACAAGTCAAAGAATGGCACACATACTTCGTGAATGGGTACAAATTTCATACTCAATCATGGATGAGAAGACAAAACAACAATAAATAGTGGTGTTTACGTAAAGGGTGAGCCAGGCGGAGTTGCGGATGACTTTTATGGTGTCATACAACACATATATGAGTTGTCATATCGTTATTTAGACTACCCTAAGAGAATAGTGTTGTTTTATTGTAATTGGTTCGATCCATCTAGTAGAGGCACTAATTTGAATAAAAAATATAATATTGTGGACATCCAAATGAGTAGAAGATATCATATGTTTGATCCGTTTATCATGGCACATAATGTGAGACAAGTATATTACGTTCCTTATCCAGCAACTCAAACAGAAAAACGAGGTTGGTGTGTTGCAATCAAGACAAAACCAAGGGGTCGCATTGAAATAGATGTTTCAGAGTTGGATGAGCCATATCAAACAGATGAAATGTCACGTGCAAATGAGGTCATTGAAGTAGAACCAATCTCATGTTTACAAGACACACAAGTTGTAGGGGAAGAAGTGGATACCTCCAGCTTGACATCAAATCAAGTCATTCGGGATGAAGATGTTGAAGAAGCGAGAATCAACGGAAAGATGAAGAAGATGAAGATGGCTATGAATATGACACTAGCTCAAATTCTGAATAACAAATACTTTATTTATTTTAGTGATGTATTTTGTATTAGGTAGTATTGTCATTGTCATAACTTTAAGTTCATTATGATTAGCATCATTTTCCATTATTTACAAATGTGTGTTTGTGCTTACTTTAAGTTAATTATTATCACCATCATTTTCCATTATTTACAAATGTGTGTTTGTGCTTACTTTAAGTTAATTATTATCACCATCAATTTCCATTATTTGCAAATTTGTGTTTTGGTTACTTTTAATTAATTATTATTAGCATCATTTTTCACTATAGACATGGCTGATGGTAAGGGAAAGGGTAAGGCACTTTGGAGGGGGCACGTCGTCGTGGTCGACCTCGCTTTGTGACACGGACAATCGATGACGGATTCGTGTCCCTCCCATCTACATCTGTTACACTACGCCCACCGCCCACACCCATGCCTCCACATGATATGGCACCGCACCCCCCCACCGTTGCTCCAGCCACTCGGTTCATGGACACCTCCATTGGGATCACGATGATGCCCACCCCGAGGATTCCGACTGCACCCATGCAGACAATTCCGGACAACCAGATGCATCGGGGTAGATTTACCCATGGACGGTGATCATCGGTCTTATGGTGATGACGAGGAGACTTATGGATATTCCTCGCCTATATCATCGAGATGATGAGGAGATCGAGGTTATGTCGGATGGCCGAGTTATTGTTACCCCCGACCGGTAAAGGGTAAGAAAGAACTCAAATATTGTTATTTTATTGTTGAGTGCAGATGATATATGTATGAGTATTGATTGTTCTCATGTTCTATAGATAAGGTACCTTCCGTCGAGAAAATCTGCAGAGGCCGTCACGTATGCGATTACATCTCGGTTTGATCGGGCCGGAAGCATTGGAGTGAGCTTGAGGATCGGGATCGGGATCGATTCTTTGCGGCTTTTAAGGTATTTTGTACTCTTGAATTTACTTCCATTTTTTAGTTACTTTTAATGTTTCTTTAGTTTATTATTATCCTAAAAAATATTATATTCTCCTTATTTACAGGAGAAGGCTGCTTGGAGAGTAGAGCATTCCGCTGATGTAGAGATAATTTTTCATCAAAAAGCGAGCAAACGCCTCTCCGAGTTGTTGACTAGATATCGGAAAAAGGGACAGCGTCCAAAATGGTGTTTCCCACCCATTTGGGAGGAGCTATGTGCTTACTGGGCTACACCTGAATTTAAGAAAAAATCCGCCCGTGCAAAGCTCAACAGGGGCCTCGGAAAAGGGTGGGAGCCTGCACACCGGCGGCAAGATCGTGATCGAGGAGCATGCTCGACGCCTTGTAAGTTCCAACATCATATTTTGTTAATTCATTAGATGTCTGGCTATTAAGGTAGTGTAACTTCAAATATGAACAAGTTTTTTTTTGGTGCAGGCTAGGGAGCTTGGCCGTAGCGTCAAGCCGGTTGAGCTTCATGCCCGAACTCATACTAGGAAGGGTACCGGCGAGTATGTAGATGAGCGTTCTAGACGCACTCAGGTGATTTACATGTCTCTTTGTTGGAAATTATTTTTATTTTATATTTAATAATTATGGTCATTTTGTATGATTATGTGTATCAATTTTAATGACAGGAGGACTATCGTGATAAGTTATCTCAGGTTCGGTCTCAGGCAGCCTCATCTTCCCCTTCTTCCACCACACTTGACCCAGAGGTGGAAGCCCAATTGGAGTTGCAGGCATGGGTCGAGGTTGCTGGCGGTAAGAACAAGGGTCGCATATATGGTATGGGAGACCTAGCCGGTAACTATCGACGCGGGTGCTCCAGCATCTTCACTCAGCAGAGTCGAGCATCGTCCAGTACTAGGCCTCGCCAGTCTCATGAGTCTGCAGAGATGGTAAAGATGCGACAGAAACTGGCAGCTCAGGATGAGATCAATCGACAGCTGCTTACTCAACAAACACAGATGATGGAGCAGATAGAGATGATGGCAGCTACACAGAGAGAGCTCATGTTGCGTTTAGGAACCAGCACCCCTCAGCCACAGTCGCAGCAGGACCAACACCTTCACGGCACCCCTCAGCCACAGCCACAGCCACCACCGTCCCAACTGAGGGGTCATCAAAGATACCAAGTGACGAGGATGATCAATCCTTTACAGATTTGTTACTGTGGGGCTATAGAGAGGGTTATTAGTTTTTTTGATATTATATTTTATTTTGTATGATACACTCTGTCAAAACAATTTGCTTTTATTTATGAATTTTATTTATTGTTTAAAATTATTATTCATTTATCATAATATAGTCTAAATTCTAATTAATATACAAAATAACTAATGTTTATATTAATTTTGAATTTTATATTAAATATTAAATAATTATTTAAAAATACTTTATATTTTAAATAATTAATTAATAAAAAATTACTTTATTAAATTATTTAGTTTTATAAAAATGTGTTGCAATTTGCGACGGCTATTCCGTCGCTAATTTACGTTGATTTGCGACGGTTAGGCCATCGCTAATTTGTATAATTTGCGACGGCTTAGCCGTCGCAAATTTCTCAAAATTTGCGACGCAAATCAACATAATTTAGCGACGGAATAAGCCGTCGCTAATTAGCGACGGTCATTTAAAAAACCGTCAGAAACCTTTTGCGACGACCCAACTTGTGACGGATTTATGGCCATCGCAAATCCGTCAGAAACATGTGTTTTGCGACGGATTTAAGCTTTTTGCGACGGCCTTTGGCCCTCGCTAAATTCATTTTTTCTTGTAGTGATCCTAGTACTACTCTCGCCCCACCACGCTTAACTGCGGAGTTTCTGATGGGATCCGGTGCATTACTGCTGTATGATCGCACCTGTTAGTCTACACGCGATCAAATCCTTTATACGCTTACTTACCGCGACGTGCCAAGCTTCCGTTACCCCTCGGGTTCCGATCAGGCTCCGCTTCCGGATAGGGCTTCCGAGAAATCAGGGACATGCCGGTAATTACCAGATTTGTTTTCACGTGCTCCGAATGACCTGAATTTTGGCAGGGTGGTAGGAAAAAATCCAAGGAACGAGGCCCATTGCTCCGTTGTACCCATGGGCACCACCCGATTCTGGCCAAACGACACCGTCCCGGCCACTTTTCCTATTTTCAAAGTATTTTCTCCGCCTCATAATAACCAGGACGGGTTCGGCTTTATGACAGTCGTGGTCCCATATTTTCTAAAATTCATTTGACACTGTTTCCAAGTTTTCCGGCATCGTCCGGTGGGTCTTTATGCTGGGATTTGGCGATTCCGCGGTCCGGAGGGCCCCGCACCACCGATCGGCGGGGGCACTCGTTTGAGGTCGTTTACGGTCTCCCGCCTTCGGTGTTTTGGCGACCCCGGGTTTCTGGAGCCATGCTCTGGGTCGACCGATAAAGTTGTTGGGAAAAAGAGGTGCAACACGAGGACTTCACAGGAGGTCACCCATCCTAGTACTACTCTCGCCCAAACACGCTTAACTGCGGAGTTCTGATGGGATCCGGTGCATTACTGCAGGTATGATCGCACATGTTAGTCTACGCGCGATCAAATCCTTTATACGCTTACTTACCGCGACGTGCCGAGCTTCCGTTACCCCTCAGGTTCCGATCAGGCTCCGCTTCCGGATGGGGATTCCGAGACATCAGGGACATACCGGTAATTACCAGATTTGTTTTCACGTGCTCCGAATGACCTGAATTTTGGCAGGGTGGTAGGAAAAAATCCAAGGAACGAGGCCCATTGCTCCGTTGGACCCATGGGCACCACCCGATTCTGGCCAAACGGCGCCGTCTCGGCCACTTTTCCTATTTTCGAAGTATTTTCTCCGCATCATAATTACCAGGACGGGTGCGGCTTTCTGACAGTCGTGGTCCCATATTTTTTAAAATTCATTTGACACTGTTTCCAAGTTTTCCGGCATCGTCAGGTGGGTCTTTATGCTGGGGTTTGGCGTTTCCGCGGTCCGGAGGGCCCCGCACCACCGATCGGCGGGGGCACTCGTTTGAGGCTGTTTACGGTCTCCCGACTTCGGTGTTTTGGCGACCCCGACTTTCCGGAGCCATGCTTTGGGTCGACCGATAAAGTTGTTGGGAAAAAGAGGTGCAACACGAAGACTTCCCAGGAGGTCACCCATCCTAGTACTACTCTCGCCCCAGCACGCTTAACTGCGGAGTTATGATGGGATCCGGTGCATTACTGCTGGTATGATCGCACATGTTAGTCTACCCCAAACTTAAACTTTGCTTGTCCCCAAGCAAACTACACTCAAAAACTTAAAAAGACTCAAGACCTGGCAAAACATGGCAAGCTTAAGGATTCAATCAACTTTCGCACAGATTTCAAGCAATTTTTCAAAAGAATTTTTCTTTCAATGTTCCCCCCTTACAAGCAAAACAATCCCCACATTCATTTATTCTAAACAGTTGAGAAATTAATCATTCAGACAATCAGAAATCTAAGCATGGGGTCTAAGTTACACACAAGAGGGAGATCACCAAAATCAAACAACTGCCTTCCTCACAAGGGAGATTTATGTTCACTCAATCTCTCAATTTGTGTCTAGGCTTTCACTCAATTTCACTTTTAAGAAGCACTTCCCATAAATTTGATTTTCATCTCCTAATGGTTCCCACAGAAAACATGCAAGCAACATCAAAAGGTCTTTTATGGGTTGTAATGGGGCCTGACTAAGGGTAGGATATACAAAGGAACTAGGCTGAAGACCCTAGGAACTAAGAGAGCATGAAACATTTTTACACTTTGAAATTCCACTCAAGTTCCTTTTTCATTTTTCATTTTGCTTTGGGTGACTACAACCTTTTTATTTCTTTTTGGCATTTTTGCACTTTTATTTTTTTTTTGTTTTTCTTTTCTTTTTCTTTTATTTTTTTTTTCTCTTTTTTTTTCACATAAATTTTTTTTCTCAATCCCAAACAACACATTACACCTTGCAGCCACCCCAAACTTAGTTTCTTGCACCCATTCTAAGATTACATGCTCTCCTAATCCTAAGATCGGGTTAACATGGTTTTCCAGATTTTTGGGCTTATAACATTAGGTTATCAAGAAGCAATAGGCTAATAGGCTCAATGGGGCTAACTAGGGAACATGCATTAGGAATTGGTTATTTTTAGGCTAAGTAGCTATTTACAAAGAAAATGCCTAAATCATTTGAAGCAAACACATAATCATGCAAACCAAAAAGAGATTCAAGCAAATTCAGGAAAGTGCAACTTAAAAAGTGATTTTCACACAGTCAAAAACATGTTGGAGGCTCAAAACCTCACCTGGACATTTATGTGCAAATTATTTGAAAGAGATTCTATCCCTAGTGTGTGCTTCCTATCACCCCAAACTTATCATAAATCATGCCATCATAACAAAATCCCAAATTTCAGTTTTCAATCACATGGGGATCATATTTTCAAAAATTTCATATCCTAGGGGGAAAACAGTCAACACTATCATGCAATCAATCTATGCAAAATCAATAAAATCCATCAAACTTGCCCATACCAGACTCAACACAACTCCTGAGCTTCTCAAATTATTCAGGAGCTTTATTGGAAACAAAACAGAAATAAAGCAAAGAAAAAAAAAAGAAAATTAAAAGAGCAAGGTAAAGAAAAACTCATTGAGGGGCGGTTCCACCAGGATCCCATTGCTTGTAACATAAGTCCCACATGGTAGCCAAAGGGTGGAAGCTCATTCCATGCTTCCATGACTTGCAGCCTTGATGCGGAAGTGGGTGCTTGACAATCTTGGTACCTCCACCAGGTGCGGAGGACTTCTCTCTCCTTCGCAGGTCACAGTTGACCTCTCTTTCAACTTTATCCATAAAATCCTCCCAATAGAATCGGGGCTCAACCTCTTGGACTGGCCATGGTGCCAAATCCAAGGGTGCAAAATCCAGAGCTGGTGGCTCCTCAGGGGGAGGTGACAAACAGTTAGTTGGGGTCTCCGGTGTTGCTTCAACTCCTGCAAGGTCTTCATCCACTGCACTACCGGATTCATCACTTGTTAAACCTGCAGAAATCTCATCACACACCACAGAAAGGTTAGAGTTAGTACAGTTAGTAAATATATTACAATAAACTAAATCAGAAAGCGGCTGAATGTCTGGAAGTTGCTTGAGCTCTATGGAGGGTGGCTGTTCAATGGATGGTATATTTGGAACTTCGACTGAACAAACAGCATCACTCTCACTATCACCCTGCAAAATAGAGTCAAGAAACCCAGCACAAACATCACACGGGTTAGTGTCAGTACAGTTAGTACATGTAGTAACAGAAACTGAGTTAGTAAAGGTCTTTTCTGCACACGGTTCATCCACCCCATCACTCTCAACACATGCATCTGATTCCACAGGTTCTTCATTATCCTTAAGCACGGTGGAGCAGATGTCCTCTTGATCCTCCTGATCCTTATTTTCTTTGTTCCCTTTCAAGTATAAACCTGCATAACAGTGTATACACAAAGCAGCAGTACCATCACAATAACAATCATTAGAATCAGGGGATTCAACACATAATTCATCATCAACAGAAATATCATCATCAGAATTATCATCAAAAGTATTTTCAGGAATAACCATCTGTGAATCCTTATGTTCCTCAAGGGGCTGTGGAGTTAGCATTGCAGCCGAGTTGGCGGTAACTTGATCAATTAGAGCCCACAACTTTTGAGATTCAGCTTGGTCCCTCTGGTATTGAGCCTCCATCTTCTGTTGAAATTCAAGATTGCTCGCCTCCATCATCCGTTGATTGTTCTCTTCCATTTGTTGTAGCATTGAAGCAATCTCATCCAAGGTGCTCTGTGAAGGTTCGGAAGGTGCAGAGGTGGTCACTTGGCTAGGATAGTATGGTGGTGGCTCACTAAAATTAGGATAATACATGCAAGGTGGTGGTTCTTGATAAACATTAGGCAAATACCCATACATGTAATTATCCATGGGGGAAAATAAAATTTACAGACCAGACAAAGCAGACAAAACTAATTAGCAAAGCAAAAAGTTTTTTTTTTTTTCAAAAATTATTTTATGCTAATAACAACAAACCAGAGTCCCCTGCAACGGCGCCAATTTTTGACCGCGCTGTCGCCACGCGCCAAAAAGAACGAGCGATTATGAAAATAATGCAGTATAGAACGACAACTCGGATCGTCTCTCAAGGACTCTTTAGGTGTTGTTATTATTAACAGAAAAAGTTAGAAATGGGGAGTTTTGAGATTGAAACTAAAATAAAGAAAACAAAACAAAACAGAGAAAAGAAACAAAGCAGTTTAAAAGATTAGCAAATAAACAAAAGCGATTAACCAACTGCTTTTGGTTTCCCAACTATCATCGGTTCATGCAAATTCCTAGCCCTAAGCAGATTCTAATCCCCTTTCAGTTGTAGCAACAATTTACAAACGAAACTACTACTACAGATACATGTCCCTATTCCCGAATTAAACAAACGGGGTTAAGCCCTCATGAACTAAACGAACATGAACGTACACACGCGAATTAAACAAACGCGATTAAGTATAGGAACATAGCATCACTGAAATGAATCAACACAACATTACACACTCCTGAATTAAACAAACAGAAATGTATAACATGGCATTGAAAAGAGAAAAGCAAATGAAAACAGGAAATACAAGACCTCAAGTATGGATAAAAACCAATTACAGTAGATTAATCAAGGAGACTAGTTCTCCATTACAAAAGAAAATAATAAACTAAGAGGAAAACAAAAGACTACAAACTCAGAAACTAGCCAAAACTGGCTAATTCTGACCACCCTTCTCATTTCTGCCTAAGACTACTTATATACACGTTTCTGGAATCCAAGTCCTCGCGAGGCGAAGCACTGCTCGCGAGGCGAATTATGCGAAAGGTCTGCAACTCTTGGTCTTCTTCGCGAGGCGAGCATATCTTCGCGAGGCGAACTCTTCAAATTCCCAACTGTAACGCCCGTGGCCTTCAACACGGGTAAACCGTGATGCTCTCTGACTTCCAGGTACTCGCGAGGCGAGTCCTCCTTCGCGGGGCGAGACAGAAAGTTTTGCAATTTCTTGGAACAGTCAGCTTCGGGGTCGCGGGGCGAGCAGTATTCTCGCGGGGCGAGTGGCTCCAGATTTATTTTCTTTTATTTACCTGAAAAACAGAAAATAGAATAAGTATTTTATTTAACTCTAAATCAACTAAATTAACCTAAAAACACTTTACAGACTCAAAATACTACTTAAGGACAATCAAGTCTAATTTGGGTGAAAATGATATAAAATTAGCACAAAGCCAAGGTCTTTACTAGTTATAAAACCAGTCAAACAGAGGCTCATCACTGGGGTTTGGCGTTTCCGCGGTCCGGAGGGCCCCGCACCACCGATCGGCGGGGGCACTCGTTTGAGGCTGTTTACGGTCTCCCGACTTCGGTGTTTTGGCGACCCCGACTTTCCGGAGCCATGCTTTGGGTCGACCGATAAAGTTGTTGGGAAAAAGAGGTGCAACACGAAGACTTCCCAGGAGGTCACCCATCCTAGTACTACTCTCGCCCCAGCACGCTTAACTGCGGAGTTATGATGGGATCCGGTGCATTACTGCTGGTATGATCGCACATGTTAGTCTACGCGCGATCAAATCCTTTATACGCTTACTTACCGCGACGTGCCGAGCTTCCGTTACCCCTCGGGTTCCGGTCAGGCTCCGCTTCCGGATGGGGCTTCCGAGACATCAGGGACATGCCGGTAATTACCAGATTTGTTTTCACGTGCTTTGAATGACCTGAATTTTGGCAGGGTGGTAGGAAAAAATCCAAGGAACGAGGCCCATTGCTCCGTTGGACCCATGGGCACCACCCGATTCTGGCCAAACGACACCGTCTCGGCCACTTTTCCTATTTTCAAAGTATTTTCTCCGCCTCATAATTACCAGGACGGGTGCGGCAATCTACAGTCGTGGTCCCATATTTTTTAAAATTCATTTGACACTGTTTCCAACTTTTCCGGCATCTTCCGGTGGGTCTTTATGCTGGGGTTTGGCGTTTCCGCGGTCCGGAGGGCCCGCACCACCGATCGGCGGGGGCACTCGTTTGAGGCCGTTTACGGTCTCCCGCCTTCGGTGTTTTGGTGACCCCGGCTTTCCGGAGCCATGCTCTGGGTCGGCCGATAAAGTTGTTGGGAAAAAGAGGTGCAACACGAAGACTTCCCAGGAGGTCACCCATCCTAGTACTACTCTCGCCCCACCACGCTTAACTGCGGAGTTCTGATGGGATCCGGTGTATTACTACAGGTATGATCGCACATGTTAGTCTACGCGCGATCAAATCCTTTATATGCTTACTTACCGCGACGTGCCGAGCTTCCGTTACCCCTCGGGTTCCGATCAGGCTCCGCTTCCGGATGGGGCTTCCGAGACATCAGGGACATGCCGGTAATTACCAGATTTGTTTTCACATGCTCCGAATGATCTGAATTTTGGCTGGGTGGTAGGAAAAAATCCAAGGAACGAGGCCCATTGCTCCGTTGGACCCATGGGCACCACCCGATTCTGGCCAAACGGCGCCGTCCCGGTCACTTTTCCTATTTTCGAAGTATTTTCTCCGCATCATAATTACCAGGACTGGTGCGTCTTTCTGACAGTCGTGGTCCCATATTTTGTAAAATTCATTTGACACTGTTTCCAAGTTTTCCGGCATCGTCAGGTGGGTGTTTATGCTGGGGTTTGGCGTTTTCGCGGTCCGGAGGGCCCCGCACCACCGATCGGCGGGGGCACTCGTTAGAGGCAGTTTACGGTCTCCCGCCTTCGGTGTTTTGGCGACCCCGGCTTTCCGGAGCCATGCTCTGGGTCGACCGATAAAGTTTTTGGGAAAAAGAGGTGCAACACGAGGACTTCACAGGAGGTCACCCATCCTAGTACTACTCTTGCCCAAACACGCTTAATCATGGAGTTC
>JAUPTC010002121.1:0-16303 GCA_030762895.1 Sophora flavescens | reverse complement strand
GGCAAGTGCTAATTGCATCTGGCGTGAAAGTCACGGGCACTCCTATGACCATGGATATGCACCCTGTGTCATCAATATCAGGGTTGAGAGCGTTGGCGTAAAATTCCTGAACTAGTTTGATATCAAACCGGCGAGGAAGATATGCCAACATACCCCAACCCCTGGTGTTAATATGTCCAGAGATTGATGCATAGTTGTTCCCCACAAGGACCACCCTCCTCTCTAGGACCATCTCCTTCTGCGTCACCAACTCCCAATGCTTCTCATGAAGAGAAGTTCGGAAGCTGGGAGTAGAGGAAATACCCTCAGAAGAGGAACCTGGTCCCTCAGAGAATAGTAGGTCATCCTCCTGAACAGATTGGCGCTTCTTGTGCTTAATTTTCTATTTCTCAGTATTTTCCGGGGGAGCCATGACCTGAAAACAAGAAAAGTCCTAATACAGTTTATATCAACATAAACAAATAAATCAGAATTCAGAAATCTATCCTAAGCTATTGACAATCATATCTCAGACAATCTAGTCATCAGTCAAAAACTTAGAAATTTGTTCCTCAAAATATTTCCATAAAATTACCCCCAAGGTCCCCCCTAGCATGCATCATCTCTATCTAACACCTAGAACAACCCCATGTTAGACTCAATGACTTAGAGATTTTGATATATGACAAATACAACTTAATGTGTATGCAAGTGTTTTAGTATCAAATAGCAAAGATAGGTATCAAGCAGTAATCAACAAGTTCAACGAGCAATTAAAGGAATAAGTTTTCGTTAATGAAAATGATTTTTGGAAATAAGATTTCAGAAGAAGCGCTAGTCAACAAGTAATAATAGAAACGCTCGTCCAACACAAGTGATAGAAGCGCACGTCCAACACAAGTGACGAAGTGCTCATCCACTAAAGTGACAAGCGCTCGTCCACCGAAGTGATGAAGCGCTCGTCCACTGAAGTGATAGAAGCGCCCTCGAACACTAGTGACGAAGTGCTCGTCCACTAAAGTGACAAGCGCTCGTCCACTAAAGTGATACAAGCGCTCGTCCACTAAAGTGACAGAGGAGCTCGTCCACACAAATCTTTGGACTTGCTAAGACCTTAATGAGAAGATCCGTCCAATGACGTGGGATATGGAGCTCGATCTACTAGCCCGTCCAAATGTAAAATCTTAATGGCTAGATGGACGAGTTATTTTCAAGATGGACGTGAATGATAAGAACCGATGTAGAATCTTATTTCAAGAACCAGAATCAAGAAAACAGATTCTATTAATCAGATCCAAATCTGTTTTGATTGATCCCAACAACTATAACTTGTTTTCTATATAAAGAGGGATCAAAGGAACACTTTAAAAGTAAAGAATAACATATCGAATATCATAACATATCATAATTACAAGAAATTAATTGTGAAAATCATTCATCATCTTTCTTGAGCATATTGTGAAAAGAGTGTTTCAATACTCATAAGTGCTTCAATTTGTTTATCTGACTATTGAGAGTTAGGAATCAATTTTTCGTTTTATTTGATTGTAAAGAGAGAGGGAGTCACTCTGAGTGATTAGGGTGAGGTATCTCCAAGGAAGAACATTGAGGCTCTTCACAAGAGTGTGGTATCTCGAGGTGAAGGAGTGCTCTGTGGTGTAAAGGTTTTTTAAGCTACCTGGCAAAGCTTGTGTCACTAGTGCAGAAAAGGGATTTTACATCGGAGTTTACACATCGGTTTTTAAGAAACCGATGTGTAAAACGAGGCGGTGGCATTTTTGAAATTAAAACCAAATTATTACACATCGGTTTATAAATAACCGATGTATAAAAGTACAAAGAAAAAAAAAAGAAAAAAAAATCTTACTTTTACACATCGGTTTCTATATAACCGATGTAGAAAAGTATAAAGAAAAAAAAAGAAAATAAAATCTTACTTTTACACATCAGTTTCTATATAACCGATGTAGAAAGAAAAAAAAAGAAAATAAAATCTTACTTTTACACATCGGTTCCTTATAACCGATGTAGAAAATTATAAAGAAAAAAAAAAGAAAATAAATATTACTTTTACACATCGGTTTTAAGTAACCGATGTATAAAATTTAAAAGAAAAAAATCAGAATTTAAAAGTTTAATGTTTACACATCGGTTTCTGAATAACCGATGTGTATAAGATGTTTAACACATCGGTTTTAGGTATAATCGATGTGTAATAGTCCCAATTTTTCCTTTTCCCTCCTTCGCTTCCGCGCATTATCCCATTCATTCTTTCCTCCTCCGCGACCTAGTTCCCCTCCTCCCCCAACATCAACTCACCACTACCGCGAGCACCACCACAACCCTAACTCCGACCTGCATTTTTCGTGCAGGCTTTTGCACCACCACCGTGTGTGCCTCTCTTATACCTTCATCGTCGCGACCATCATCTCTGGTGAGTCTCTTCTCTTTCTACTCTGATCTTCTCTCATCTATCTACTCTATCTTTGAAGCTTCAATGTCATTCTCTCCTTTCTCATTGAAGCTATCTGTCTCATTGAAGCTTCGGCCGCCACTTCTCTTCCCTTCTCCACTCCGCCCGCTTGCGCAATAAGAACCCTAACCGCGTGAACCTTAACAGAGAGTAGTTTTGGCATTAGGTCTTCCCACCCCTACCCTTAAGTGTAGTAGTTCAGTTGGTTTATGTTTTCAATGTTCTTGTTATTCAAATTTACCATATTGTTTTTAATCTGCTTCTTTTTATTTTTCTTTTAACAATTCTAACTTGTATTCTTGTTTCCTACCTTTAAGAATCCCGGAAATCTTCTCTGCTTCAGACCGAGCTTCTTCAAGAAACTTCTACTTCAGAGATGCTAACGAGTTGTTCACTGATTTCAAGGAAAAGGCAAGTCCAATTTAATTTTTCCTCGAACTTCTTTTTTGGCAAATCCACAATCTTGCGATTCCAATATTCTCTTTGGCAGCCTTTCTTTTAACCAAGTGAAATAAAATCCTCCATTTATCATTATCGGTGGGATGTCATTGAAAACAAGTCCACAAGATCGCTTTTATGGTGGTGGGGCTATAGTTTTTGTTTGGCTATCTTCGATTCTTGTGAGTGCCATCAACTCAGTTCCTTGGTAAGTCATCATTCTTGTTGAATATTATTCACTTTTCTCATATTATGTCATCACCTCCGATTGTAGCGCCATTTGCTAGCATGCATATATGCTACATAAATTATACTATAGAAAGCTTTGTTAACTAATCAGAAATAATCATATTTATGTTTCAGCATCCAAAGGTTTTGGAGTTGGTAGGGCTAGGGTACTAATTTGTTACTAACCACTTCGGCAACCCCTTCAACGTCTGTGCCCTCCTCTTCTCACAAGTCACCTTTAGCAGCCGCATCCTTTAGAGGTAGGTTTCTTTCCTTCACTTGTTATTGGTGGTTATTGCTGGTTAGTTCTCTAATTGGTGGTTATTGCTGGTTAGTTCTCATATATATTAAGGTGTTAAGTGCTACATACCGAGTAGTTCATTGTATTAGGTAGATGCTAAGTGCTAGGTGTTTCCTTGAACATAATGTTTGAAAACTAGTGTCAAGAACATAATGTTTTCTTCCATAATGTTTTAAGATCACTTTCTAGTTACTAGATTTCATGAGAAGAAAACATTATGTTCTTTGACACTAGTTTCGGGAATGAAGGAATTACCACTCTCTTCTACATCTATAAATAGTTCCTTAACATTTATTAATTGAAGCATTATGTTTATTGATGTTTGAAAACTGAAAATTATGAAGCTAATTAATGCTCGGTCAAATTTATTGGTTTCCTACATTCTTTCGTAGCTCACTAGAGAGGGATAAGAACCTCATTTTTAGGAGAAAAATTCTAAGCATGTTGGACATCAATCAATGGAATGATGAATATTGTCTTTGGTTTCATTATAAAGTAGGCAAGTCATTAGAAACACTTGATGTGAGGATCATCTCCATTTGAGGTCCACATGGGTATAGTTTTTTGTTGGGGTTGGATTTCTAGTTTACTAGGTAATAGGCTTATTGTTGGCATTAAAATGATGATTAACATATATTAGGATGATGTTTTAGCCAATTACTCAATTAAGAAATATATGGTTGTTAGTTTTTCAAATACTAGTGCTTTTTCCAATCTCCCTTGCATTGGACTTGGGGATTGGAGTGTTTTATTATTTTTCTTAATGTTAATTATTTAGTAAAGCCTTAGTTTCCGTTTGAGATGCAATACTAACGAGCGTACGTGTACGTGTACGTGCTTAATGTACCGCTCATTGTGTTGGATCTTGAATTGTCCAAAGTTGGACAGTTTGGGAAAAAACTTTTTCTTAATTCAGTTATAATAGTTATTCATTGATTCTAATGTTATATACTTGATGAAAGTTCGGATTGATACATTTCCTTTCGTTCTCCGGGTGCATACTTTATCGTGGTGGATGTCATCGCATTCAAGTAGTGTACGCCGAGACCGCGGGGGGAAATGCTGTCAAATTTTGTCGAGTATGAGCATGAGAGTTAAGGACTAATCGTTAACCGAATGTTGAAAAAGTTTCTTCTCGAATGGGATAGGGCCATACCCTGTCATAAGAAGTGGTTGATGAATATGTTGGACTAAGTACGAAGGTATTGGTTTAGTCATGGATCACGGTTGGATGAATGCTAGACGGACAAGTGATGAGTATGAGAATGGAGTGGAAGATTTTCTACAGTTTGCAAAAACAAATGCTCCTGATAGTGGTAATGGAAGGTTTTATTGTCCTTGTGTTAACTGTTTGAATGAGAGACGACTAGAAGCTGAGGAGATACGTGATCATCTTATTTGTGAGGGGATTTGCAAGAGTTATACAACATGGATATGCCATGGTGAATCGTTGGACAGTGCCGAGGTGTCTGATAGAGAGGAAGTTGATGACGTGGAAATGGACGATGGACTAGAGGACATGATCCGTGATGTTGGACAAGAGTCTTTTCTAGCGCACATGTGTTTGATACTTTGTGCAGTGATGCACAAGTGGCTTTGTATCCGGGGTGCACTAATTTCACACGGTTGTCAGCGGTGTTAAGATTGTTCAATGTGAAGGCGAGAAATGGGTGGAGCGATAAAAGCTTTACCGAATTGCTTGAGTTGTTGAAAGAAATGCTTCCAGAAGGCAACACATTGCCATCTCGAAACTATGAGGCGAAGAAGATATTGTGTCCGATGGGTATGGAGTATAAGAAAATACACGCTGCCCCAATGATTGCATATTGTACAGAAAGAGTTTGAAGAGATGCACGAGTGCCCCGGTGTGGGGTATCACGCTACAAAGTGAAGGATGGTGATTCTAGTTGTGATGTGGTCACCAAAGGTCCTCCTGCGAAGGTGTTATGGTATCTTCCCGTGATTCCGCGGTTCAAGCGATTGTTTGCTAATGTAAATGACGCAAAGAACATTAGATGGCATGCAGATGAGAGGAAGTGTGATGGACAACTTCGCCATCCGATCGATTCTTTGCAATGGAAGAGAATTGATAGTTTGTTTCCGATTTCGGCAATGAGCCCGTAAACCTCAGGCTTGGACTTGCTACCGATGGAATGAATCCATATGGAAACTTAAGTAGTATTCATAGTTCATGGCCTGTTCTCCTTGTAATTTACAACTGTCTCCTTGGTTGTGCATGAAGCGCAAATACATTATGTTAAGTATGATGATTTCGGGTCCTAAACAGCCAGGAAATGATATTGATGTTTATTTGAGTCCCATGATTGAAGACTTGAGAATGATGTGGGATGAAGGCGTTGATGTGATCGACTGGGTATTGCCGTGAGACATTCGATTGCGTGCCATGTTATTTTGCACCATCAATGACTTTCCAAAGATACGGGAACTGTGTGGGTATAGTGTTAAGGGCATAAAGCATGTCCAATATGTGAAGAAGGCACATGTTACCATCAACTCGCAACATGGAAGGAAGACGGTCTACCTTGGGCATCGGAGATTTCTCCGACGTAATCATCCTTATCGTAGATCGAGGAAAGCTTTCAATGGACTTCCAGGAGAATGAAATTGCTCCGGTGGCCTTGATCGGAGAGCAAGTTTATGAAAGGGTGAACAACACTAATGTTATCTATGGGAAGACCCGGAAGAAGGCTACAGAGAAGAAAATATGGAAGAAGAGGTCGATCTTCTTTGATCTTCCATACTTTGGTGCAAGCTTGATGTAAGACATTGTATTGATGTGATGCATGTAGAGAAAAATGTGTGTGACAGTTTAATCGAACGCTTCTCAACATTCAAGGCAAGACAAAGGATGGTGTGAATGCTCGTCTGGATCTAGTTGCGATGGGTATACGAGAGCAGTTAGCTCCACTTAAAGTGGGGGATAAGAAGACTTATTTGCCCCCAAAGATGTCATACTTTATCAAAAAAAGAAAAAGAAGTTTCAGGAATGTCTACGGGAGTCAAAGTGCCACAGGTTACTCTTTCAAATATCGTAAGACTTGTCTCAATGAAAGATCTCAAATTAGTTGGCTTAAAGTCTCATGATTGTCATGTCTTGATGCAACAACTACTACTGTGGGCCATTCGTGACATATTGCCTAAAAAAGTCGGACATGCCATTACTAGGTTATGCTTATTCATCAAAGCTATATGAAGCAAGTAAATTGAAACTAAAAATGTGGATTAGTAGTAAAATGATGCAGCAATTGTATTGTTAAAATTTGAGATGTATTTTACACATTTATTTTTTGACTTCATGGTTCTTTTGATTGTTCATCTAGTGTGGGAGATTATTTTGTGCTGTCCCGTTTATTTTATTTGGATGTACCCGGTTGAGCGATACATGAAGATCCTAAAAGGATATATGAAAAATCCACACCGTCCCAAGCATCTATTGTTGAAAGGTATGTTACGTAAGAAGCTATTGAGTTTTGTACGGACTACATGTCGAGTTGAACCCGTAGGGCTTCCGAAGTCTCATCACGAAGGAAGATATGATGGTAAGTGGTACACGAGGTATCACCATTAAGAGCATGGATCGGAGGAAGTGCTTCAAGCACATTTGTATATATTGAATAACACCGATGAGGTTGAACCATACTTATGTGAGCATAAAAGCATCATCAATGAAACTTACCCTAGAATGAATGAAAAATGGTGTTTGAACAAGCATAACAAGACTTTCTTGAACTGGTTTAAAGAAAAAAATTGCAAAGGATGGTACTCAATCTCGCTACATTAAAATGGCTAGCACAGGGGCCTAACTTTGATGTCATATGCTGGAGTGGGTACGATATCAATAAGTTTTCCTTCTATACAAAGTCCCGGGATGACAAAAGTACTATGCAAAACAAAGTGGGGTTATGGTCGTCGACGAGTCCATGCATTTCTCTAGTTCGAAAGATAAAAACCCCGTATGGCATCGGTTTCATACTTTGGAATCATTGAAGAGATATGGGAGGTTGATTACACGAAGTTTAGAGTACCTGCTTTTAAATGTCAGGGGTCGACAAAGAACAATGGTGTGCAAACCGATGAGTTAGGATTCAAATTGGTGGACCTTAGTAAGGTAGGTAATAAAGAGGAACCTTTCATCATGGCATCCCAAGCAAAACAAGTGTTTTATATCCGTGATCCTTCTAACAAAAGGTGGTCAGTGGTTCTCCAGGAAAAAACATGTATAATGGTAGTGAGGGACATCACGATTCAACTCTTGATATTTCTCGATACTCCTTCTTTCTCAACACGAGTGCCTAATTTCAATGAGGAAAATGAAGTGGATGATGTACATGCTACTCGTAATGATCACCAAGAAGGGTTATGGGAGAACTTTACTAATTGACCACAAAGTAAGTTTAGTTTGATATTACCATCAATTTTGGCATATTATGTGTTTACGTTGATATTTATAAGTTATGTTTATGTACGTTGATCGATATTTATAAGTTATGTTTGATATTTATCCCGACATACTAACAAGTTTTTTTTTGTTTTGTGTTTAAACAGGTATACATGGCTGATCACGAGGATACACCTTCTTCATGCAATGGGTCGTAGACCCCGCCTACCTGAGAAAGTGGTAGACGTGCCACACTGGATGCAGGCATTTGACCGCCAACCGTGGGTCAAATCGGAGGATAAGAGTAGATTTTGATGATAACCTCAAACCTATTGGGCCAATGGAAGATCAGTTTACTAGTTTTGTGGCGACCCTTGCTAGGAACAGTGCCTAGTATACTCATTGATAGGTGGAGAGATGTACCTATGGGACGTGAAGGAGCAGAGATATGGGAGAGTATTTTGGTATCTATACTTCTACGTCCTGTGTTTATCTGTATCTACTTTATTTTTATCTTAATAATATCATACAGTAATTCATTGATTCTTTTGGTCTTAATGTAGTTGACATTTGACATACTGGATACATACGCTATGAAGAAGCCGTTTGTCAAGTATCTGGAGAGCGTTGGAGGGGTTTTAAGGCCGACCTAGGCGATACTATATATTCGGTCCAAAAAGTAAAAAGAACCCACTTGAGGTGTATCCGTTTCTTGACAAGGCGACGTGGGATCGCTTTGTTCGTGAGCCGACGTGATCCCAAATTTTCAGTGTTAACTTATTTGATTTGTCTCTAAATTTATGTAATTGCATTAATTTCATTTACTTATGTAATTTAATTGTCTTTTATTTATAACAGGAGAAGAGAAAAAAGGGGCGGGAAAACCAAAGCAAGAATGTCTACCCCCATGTCATGTCTCGTGGGGGATATAAAAGCTTGTTAAGAAAATGGTTGAAGAGGAAAAGAAAGCACGAAAGATCTCAAAGTGATCAGATCTCAAAGTGGATCCTAATGCTGAAAATCTTCCGTGAGGTTGTTGATCCACCTCCACCCCCCACGCCATCGTTCATGGAAGAGGGGCCGACAAAGAAAAACGGGACAATATACATCCGAGGAGGCCCGCCAAGTAGCCGAGAGGATTGTAAGTATAGTTTGTTGTAATTGTCATTTTAAGATTGTTACCAATTGTAATGTGACCCGATATTTTTATGTGATAGGATGCCTTGGATGATCAGCTAACCCAAGGAACCTTTGTTCCTAGAGGACGCAATGATATCTTATCTACTCACATCCGAAACTGCACCACCCGAGCCGTGGTCATTGGTGTTGGATTTGGGAGCTCGAGATTCGCCAATACCATGGTTCATCTTCACACCAATGCCACAGGATTCGGTTGCAGATAGAGCACAACTAAAACAGAGATTGCAGGCGAGCTTCGACAGGAGATGGCCGAAAGCGCGGTTTGCCCAAAGATGGCAATATTTACTTCTTTGTCCCAAGCAGATGACAGCTCTGTCCAACCCTCTCTCCCAACCCTCTCGTCCATGTGAGCACTAAGTGGCTCATGTGATCCTCCTCATCATCCCGAAAATGATGATGATGTCGCTGCCATGCGATGATGATGATGATGATGATGATGATGATGACGACCCCGATAGGTGTGAGCTGTATGTTGATGATCATCATCATCATCGCCGCTAGTGGCATTGGGTAGGGCATATAATAAGTTAGGTAATACCATACACCATCTGTTATTACCGATGATCATCCGAGGGTGTCCGTTGAGATTATTCGAGATGCGATGCTCGAGTCCCCGTGCCCACCGAGGAGGTTCAAACAAAGGGGTCGGCCCCCTAGAATTTCATCCTCCGCCAAGAAGACTGGCCAACTTTCTTGTTGCATCCGAGGTATTCTAGGTTAGTTGTGTTTTTCTATATTCATAGTTGAAATATATTTATTATTGTTTAAAGATAATGCTTTATTTGTATTTGTTATAGGATGTTGGAAATGATATTGGGCCTAAAAGGTCGGATCTAGGAAGACCGTAGATGTCTCCGCTCCCCGCCAAGGTATTCATTTGACCATTTAGTTCATAAATAATTAAATAACTTAATTATCCGTGATTACTAATATATATCTATGTTGTTTAGGGGATCGACAAAGGGCACCTGGCCATGGTGATGTTTTCAAAGATCTTGCTATACAAAGTTGTCACCATGGAGGATGATGCAAAGATTGCTAACGTTGGAACATGATGCCACCCGGTGAACTCAGATATACCAAAGAAAGAACTTATGGAGATGGCACTCAATAAAGAAATGGCCAGTTCTCGCACACATATCGTTTTGGTGCACGTAAGTACATTTTATTTATAAGTTAAGTACGTAATTAATTTTTAAATACAATGATAATTAACATGTTTTTCCAATATATTAGGTATCCGCATCGTATGTTAGTCGATCGGGGTAACTCTCGCCTTTTATGGGTTCATTGACCCCATGTTCATTCAGTGGTGATGTTCTCGTAGCATCTAAGACCTTGGCCACTACCATACGTGATATACTTGCCCGAGACGATCATCAATTCTATCTTGCGCCTTATCTCAATAAGTAAGTACCCGTTATTAATTTAAGTATAACTATATATGACTTACAACTACTAATTGTTCCGCAAATACAGCAAGCATTGACAATCTTGCTCTTGTACCCAAGAATGAACGCCGTGGGTCTTCTTCCGCCATCGGGACATAAGTTTCTAATCAATCAAGACGATCATCAAACGTAAGCGTTAAAATACTTTATAATCAGGAATGCAGTTGTTTTAATTATCCCAAATCTATTATATATACTTTAATTAATGTTTTTGTCATGATAGGTCTATTAATGCATCCCACATGCAGCGTGGTGAAAGGCGACTCTGCCATCGATGGATTATTCCCAACAGAAGATATTTATTAGTTCAAATGCATCAAATGCAGTGGGTACAATAATTGATTTCTATTTTATTTAATTCCTCATATTCTAATTGGGTTTCATTTGTACGTAGTCACGTATACAACGTGGGTCATGGGAATGTGGCTACTATGTGATGCAAAGGGATGTTGGAAATTATCTCTCCTCCGTGATCACCGAAAGATGGAGTGAGGTAAATGTTAATTGACACAATTAGAAGTAATAGTATAGATTCGTTATATGTTTTATGTTAGTTTATTACTTAAAAGATATAATCTTTTGTCCAATTAAACTTGCAGATATTCAACAATCCATCTCCATTGTCTCGATTCTCGACATCAACATCATAAAGAGGCGTTGGGCAACTTTCTTTCTTGAAGTGTACCACCCATAGTTTGTATATATGTAGTTAGTTTAAAACTTATCATATACTAGCTATAGTGTACGTACTTTGACTCGATGATATGTATTAGTGCTCAAGTCTGGTTCAATTCTTCTTCTCTCTGTGTTTTGATGTAGCTTTGATAAAGTGTTGTTTTCATTCATTCGAAATTAATTAGGCCTCGATGCCCTCTGCTTTGGTCTCGGGCTCACTAGTCATTTGATGAAATGTCGTGATTTTTAACCATATGTGTAAGAGCTAATTGGTCATAAGAAAAAATTGAATGAAGTATGTTTTGCTTTTGAATGATCGTGGTCAAACCGGTTTGGTGTTCTCGTTGTTGTTTCTTGTTTGATCAGTGGTAATCGCTGGTTTGTTTATTGATCCGCATTAGTGAAACAGAATGATTGAAATGTAAATAATAGATTAAAAAATGAGATTTTACACATCGGTTCTCAATAACCGATGTGTATATTTATCTTTATACATCGGTTTTGCTTAAAACCGATGTGTAAATTTATCTTTACACATCGGTTCTTTAGAAAACCGATGTAGAAAGTCAATTTACACATCGGCTTTAAGCAAAACCGATGTAGAAAGTTAAATTTACAATCGCTATCAATTGCTAAATTAATTTTACACATCGGTTAGAATAAAACCGATGTTTAAAAATATACTTTACACATCGGCTTTAAAACCGATGTGTAAAGTGGCAATAAACCACATCGGCCGCTTTCCACATCGGCTTCAAAACCGAGCTGGAAAGCCAAAAATAACCGACGTGGAATCCCTTTTGTGCACTAGTGATAAATAAGCGCTTCGGGAGGCAACCCAAGTTTTTCCCTCCCCTTTTCCATTTGTTTTTTAATTTAGCTCTTGAATAATTTGAGAAGATCAAGAGGCAAAAATCATAAATTAATAAAATTGTCAAGTGTTTTCGTGGATAAGGAGGAAGGAAGAGCAAGAAGGGCTGGGACAAACAAAGTCGAAGT
The DNA here is from genome assembly GCA_030762895.1 of Sophora flavescens. Classification (NCBI taxonomy): domain Eukaryota; kingdom Viridiplantae; phylum Streptophyta; class Magnoliopsida; order Fabales; family Fabaceae; genus Sophora; species Sophora flavescens. The sequence goes on along the minus strand of JAUPTC010002121.1, from coordinate 4,160 downwards.
CATCACGCCCATGCCGTGACAGTGGTCACGGCCTGACGAAGCAACCAAGAGCACCGAAAGGATCACGACCGGCCGTGATATCCATCACGCGCATGATGAGAAGGACCCTAATATCTGGGAGCATCGCGCCAGCCGCGTGATATAGGTCACCTGCGCCGCGGTGTGACAGCTCCTCCGAAGACCGCACTGATCACTACCGCCCGTGATGAGCCTCACGGCTGTGATACGCTTCAACAAGCTTTTGACTGGAATGTGAGCCAACACCGCTACCACCTCTGTAGTTGTTCCATTTTTATCCTCTCTCCGACTTGATTATTTACATTAGGGACAATGTAAGTTTTTAAGCTTGGGGTAGGGGTATTTTTTCAAATTTTTGCATTTTTGCATTTTTCATGTTGCATTCATCTAGGCATAATTTTGCATGATCACATTCTTTAGATTACACCCCTTGCTTAGAATATGCATCCAATTGTGAGAACTTGGTGCCAAATAAATTGAGATAGTGAATTTTTGAACCCAATTTTTTTATTCTTGTGATAAGGCTAAAAATAAAAATTCTTGAGATGATCTCTTGATAGTTGATAATTAGCATGTGGTTCCTTAAATTTGTGTTTCTCACTGATCTTTGAACTACTAAATGTTAGATTTTGAGCCAAAAAGGGGTACTCACTAAATCTATTCCTTGTGATAAAGTGTTTTAATTCCTCTTGGACTGTATTTTCTAGAACTTGACTTGAAACCGTTTTGAAACTTAAAATTTTTTGAAAATGATTGAGGCACTAGGTGTAACGCCCCCACTCAGGGCATTACTTACGTAACACATGCGGAATTTAAATTAAAAGATAATTTTTCTGGTTGCTTTCGAAAATTTGTTTTCTTTAAGTCGAACTGGGGTATAAAATTTTCTCACATAAGGATAACTCAAATCCATCATACATACATTTAAAATGTAAAGTCATGTTCGTAACAAAGTTACCATGACATACAACGCTTCTCTAAGTTCCCACTTTCTAAGAAAATTTCAAACTATAGATGGATGTATATAACACTACATTTACCGACCTCTTTAGATATACAACCCCAACTTAAACTCCTAAGCTGGTCATTCTATCAAATATTAATTGGAGAGACCCCAATCGGAATACTTTCCCAACCACTAACACTAGGTCTTCAAATGACTTAGAAAGACTCCTCGCAACATCGACACTAGAGTACCAAGGTACTACAAAGAAACCCGAAGATACCTGATATAATTGTAAAGAGTGAGATACCATCATAAGATATATCCCACAACAACCATATATATAATACTAACATCACAGAATCATATAAGCAGTTAAATCATGCATATACACAATATAACAAAGGTTATGTCATGGGGTCTCAAGCCCGCACAATCAATCTTTGAAAATATGCATGACACTTCAATATCAGCTCTAACTTAATCTCATGAGATCTCAACACCGCTTTCACCGGAGAAGAATTAGAGTTGGTCAATCTCTAGCCCACCGGCAGTTGCCTCCTTACCCTCATGCATTAAGGTCTCAGGACGAGCAACGTCACATGTGCCTCTTCACCGGCTTTACATGGACGACTCCCGTATACCACCTTGTATATGATATATATCAAAAGCACGTCTGCTGGGGAAATGCACATGAGAAAATATTTTTATTTAAAAGGTTTTCTTTGTGTTCATTCTTTTTCGCTGTCGCAGCTTCAAAGCTAACGACTTAATCATCATTTCCCATCACTTGAAAACTTAGAAGCATAGAACACGCAAATCCGAATGCTCAATCACAACGCCCGAGACCGATGCACCAGTCCTAGAGCTTGTGGGTTGTAGAAAACAATATTCACTTTTAACAATGTTCATCATAACGTGGTTAGGATACGCAATCCACAACAACGTGATTAGGACACACACAGTTCACAACAACGAAATCAGAACGCAGTTGTCCTCGATTTCGAGAATTGGACTCTCACCTATAACATCATAACCAGGACTCGTAGTCCCGAAATAACACTCATAACCAGGACTCGTAGTCCCGACTTAACACCGATCCAAGATCACGTGTGCATAACTGAATACTAGAGGCGACGCCTCGCGTCTTCAGATTCTCTTTCATAAGTACTTATTTTTCGCTCAGTGAAAAACAAATTCAAAATCAATCCTCGATAACCTATCCAGGTTATCGTAATGTTTCTAAAATATTTAGGAAAACCTTTTCTTTGAAAAATCTTTTATAAAGCATCTTTGAAATTCTTTTGTCTTTGAAATATTTTCCCCCAATAGGATATTGCCAAATAATCTTGAAAGTTTTTCACTTGGAGACACGTAGTTCAAAAAGGATTTTTCTCTTGTATAACAATAGTTCACCAAAACCATTTCAACATTTAAAACAAGTCCTTTAAGTTTAAAGAGCTTTTGGAAAAGAACACCAATCCCTTCATCTTCAAAGCTTATTAAGGTTTTTAATCCTTATTATGGTTGAGCACGACGCACGCCTGGCTTAGCAAACTTTCAATCAACAACATGATATATCATCATGGCAATACTAATATCACCGCTGAAAGCAGTTCATCACATATATGCATTATATCATTTAGAACAAGTATAGTTCAACATCGATAATAGCACAACAGTTCAAGTACATTAGATAATCAAGTGAGCTCAATCAACAGTAAATATCCAATTAAACACTTACACACATGCATACGCTTATTGAATATCTTTAGAAATCCCCTTACCTTAAGAAGGTAAAAGAATGCGAGAAAATAAACAGTTTCGCTGGACGCTCTTCAAGGTTGGTTAGGATGCAAGTCTACGTTTCAAGAAACAAGGTTCAAATGATAAGAAATAAACCAATGACTTAGGGTTAGAAGTTTCCAAAACAGATGCAACTAAGGGATTTAAGATCCTCAAGTGCTAAGAGTTTAAAACATGATTACTTAAAACAAAGTTGAACAAAATCCCACCAAGTTACACCTTGATGGAGATTCGGCCTTGACCAATAAAATAGGCTAGGAACATTTAAACTTTCCAATCTCTTTGGTTTAGCATCCATTAATAGTAAGGAGCTCAAAACCATGATCACTTTGGATAAATGAAAAACGAAACACCCTAGGTCCATAACCTTTAAGATTCGGCCATCCTTGGGTTTTTATGATAAAAATCTTTAAATTCTTCCAATCTCTTAGACCTTTTAGCATCCAATAACTTATGGAGCTCAAGTCTATGATCATCTTGAAAGCAACATAGATTTTAAATAACAAAGCTCATAAGCACATAAAGTAAGAACAACATAGGCTTATAAATAATTAAAGTATAATGACATAAGTAAATGAATCATAAATGACATAAACATAAATGACATAAAGTAAATGACATAATGTAAATGACATAAAGTAAATGGCATAAATATCAATGACATAAAAGTAAATGACGTAATGTAAATGACATAAAGTAAATGACATAAAGTAAATGGCATAAATATAAATGGCATGAAAGTAAATGACATAAAAGTAGATTAAAAATCTTTAAACTTTCCAATCACTTTAGACATAGCATCCTTTAACATAAAGGAGCCTTGGTCCATGATCATTTTGGGAAAACAAATCTTTAAATACAAACTCATATTTGTAAAAGTTGAAACAAGATCCATCTAAACCACATGCATGGTTCGGCCTCATTAGAAAGTAGAGGTTAGGAAACTTTGTTTCACACAACCTTTCAAGATGTTAAACTACAAGTAAATACAAGACCATAGAAATTGGTTTCAACTCAAAAGGAGTTTTCTACCATTTTTGAGAGATTTTTGAAGATAAAAGCTCATATATGACATAAAGAAGAAACTTTAGAAAAAGATGAAGTTTTTAAAGAAAAGAATACATGAGAGTATTGCCCTAAACAAGAGGAACAACTTTGATGAAGAACACTTAGTGAAAAGAAGAAGAAAAACTAGAGCTTTGGAAGCTTTAAGAAAAGGATGAAAACTTAACGGTTTTAATGGAGTAGGAGAAAGGAAAGTGATGAAGTGAAGTGGATGAGTGATATTTATAGAGGAAAGGGAGGGGTGCACAGCCTTGAGAGGGAGAAGAAGAAAGAAGATGAGTTTCTTGAAGAGAGGTTAAAGAGTTAATGGATGTGATGTGATTGGAGA
>JAUPTC010002120.1:0-16329 GCA_030762895.1 Sophora flavescens | reverse complement strand
AATAGTCAAAATTGTATGATGGGTTACTAACACCTGCCGTTTTCAAGAGTCACTTTTAGATCTGCATTTTGGTAATTATCGGGGAAAGATGAATGAATAAAGGTTAAAGACGAGAGACTGCATTTATTGGTGAGGGATGGTGAACAAAACGAAAGTAAAAAAAAAGAGATAACAAGACAAAGATCTTAATGCATGCATTTATTGATAAGTCATTACCAAACAGAAACAAGTAAGCCCATTACAACAAAAACTCCTAAAGCCTTGGGCGAGCTAAAGGATAAGCATTACTGCAATTACTTTGAAAGGGACCCTATGGTCTTGGGGAACTCAATGATCTCCCAATTGTTGAGCTCTGATCCGGAGAGCATGGATACACCGCATTGATACCACGATCGGCAGGATAATCATCTTCAATAGTCGCTGCTTGGTCCAGAATGCAAACCCTATGCTTCGGAAGCTCACGTCGAATGTCACAGATGGGAACCCTTCACCTCGCATTCACGATTTTCCAGCCGAGCCAACCTCTTTCTTTTCTTCTCTTCATCACCCTCATCTTGTCGGGCCTTAGTGGGTTTGTATCCCAACCCAAACCTATCCCTGTTCTCAGTGAGCATGAGGATGTCGACACCTTGGCTATTATTCCCCGGGCCGCTTCCCAGGTTGGTATCCTCCTTGAAGCATAACCTTGGCCATCATGATGGATGCTTTGGACGACCGAGGTTTCAAGAGTGGAGCTCCACTCCCCAACATAAGTGGCATTGGCAATTTCAAGTGATTGGAAGGCGGTCTCGAGAGCTTCCTCGGCAGCTTCAATATAAGGGGTTGTTGATGGCTTGCTTACTAACAGATCCTCCTCTCCGCAGACAATTATCGCCTACAATCAACAATGAACTTCACCTTCCGGTGCAATGTGGAAGGTACGACTCCGGCGTTAATGGATCCATGGTCGCCCTAGGAGACAACTGTATGTTGGTGTGATGTCCATTACTTGGAAAAGTACTTCAAAGGTGCGGGGCCAATCTGAATGGGCAATTCAATTTCTCCCATGACTTCCCTTCGGTGCCGTCGAAAGCTCTTACAATCATTGTGCTTGGCTTCATATGAGTTCCATCGAAAGGCAACTTCGCCCGTGTTGACTTTGGCATTACATTCAAAGAAGAGCCATTATCAATGAGAACCCTGGCCATGACATGGTCTCGGCACTTCACGAAATGTGCAAGGCCTTGTTGTGCCCCATACCTTCGGCTGGTATTTCATCATCGGTGAAAGTGACATAATTATCGACTAACTATGTTACCCACAATGTTATCGAGCTTATCAACTGTGATGTCATGGGAGACATGCGCTGATTCAACACCTTCATCGGTACTCTTCGCGTGGCTCTGAGTTCATTAATAGAGACAAAAGAGATATCCGAGCCGAGTCCGATTTAACCGATCCACGACCCTATATTCACTCTGCTTGATGAACTTCAAGAATTCGCCTACCTCCTCATCGTATACACCCTTTTTATTCTCACCCCGTTTGCTTCCTTGTCATCTAGGATTTCTTCCACCTTCTCTTTCCCTTTGTGATCCTTTCCTTCCTTTCCTATTTCCCCTTTTCGCAATACCTCTGGAGTGTAAATGCGACCACTCCTAGTCATTCCACCAATTCCCGAAATGTTGGTGACCACAGGAGTCCCGTTGGAAGGATTGGGTTGGACCCGCATCTCATACTTCCATGGTACCGCTTTGGTGTCCTTGTAAGGGAAAGGACTTGGAACTCGGATGACGATTGGTGTTGGCCCACTTGGAACCGCAAGAGGTTTCTTCTCGGTATAGTATATCACCACCGGTTTCGGAGTGACTTGCTCGGGGAACTGGCCGAGAATTAACCACAACAAGAAAAGGGGTTATCTTAATTGGGGTTGGGAAGTTGTAGATTCAGCAACCATATTAATGGCACATTCATTTAATCCACAACCAATTAAGATAATCTTCATATCCATTAACTGCTGCACGACTTGCCGAAACTCTGAACAGTTTTCAATCGAATGCCCCATGTTTCCATCAAAGTCACACCTTATCTCTCCATCGAGAGCTTTTTTCTTCCGTGGCCGGGATTTGGATCAATCCACATTTGCACATCTCTCTAAAAACAACTCTCATAGGAGTCCTAACATCGGCTACTTTACTCTTTAGAGTATGTTCCAAGAAGCTCTCAATGGCATTGACCCCAACTCCCATGATTTGGCATAGGACTCGTGCCACATTTGGAGCATCCTTCAAAAGCTCAACCATTTGGCATTAATCAGGTCTTGGACCTTAAACTTCAAAGCTTTACAACTCTCGGTGGAATGTCCTGTGGCCCCATCGTGATATTCACATTGAGCATTTGGATCATACCACTTTGGATAAGGAGGGTCTAGTGGTCTTGTTGGGATAGGAGTTAGCACGGATTTGCTCACAAGTTGGCGGAATAGTTCGGTTGTAGGTCATGGGTATTGGGTCAAAACGCACTGGCTTTCTTTCCGGGTTATATGGTGGTCTTGTTTGGCTGGTGATTGGGTTTGGATTTAGAGGCTGGACGATTTGAGGTGGCATGGTGGGGTGTGTTTGAGGCTGAGAAGGGTATGATGGTCGGTAGGGAGCCATTTGTTGAGGGTTTGGAAATTGCGAGGTTGCGGCGATGTATGGCTGGTTGGCTTGGTGATATGGAGGTGGTTGGTAATATGGGGCGTATTGGGCATGGAAGGCGGGTGTTTGGTTTGGTCTCCATTGGTTCGGTTTCTTCGTTCCAAGGTTACCTGCATGTGCCTCTCCCTCCTTCTTTTTCACGAATGGGGTTTTCTTTGGGCCGTTCCTCATCAAGTCTCGACGATCTTGCCATTCCTCATTCCACTTTCAATTCTCTCGCCGATGATGACCATGTCGAGAAAAATTTGATGACACACTCCCAATCATCCTATCATAGAAAGGCGATCGGAGTGTATCAATGAACATTGCTACGATTTCTTTCGGCTAAGGAGGTTCCACCCGAGCAGCCGATGCCCTCCATCGTTGCGCGTATTCTTTGAAAGTCTCTACATCCCTTTTTGACATATTTTGGAGTTGCATCCTATCGGGAGCCATGTCAACATTGTACTTGTCTTTGCTTCGAGAATGCATCCGCTAGATCTTTGAAGGATCGGATGTGTGCCCGCTCGAGATGCGTATACCAATTTGAAGCTGCCCCGGTCAAAGTTGTCTTGGAAGAAGTGAATCAAGAGTTTATCATCTCGGGCATGTGACGCCATCTTCCTAACATACATGGTCAAATGGTTCTTGGGACACGTGGTTCCCGGATTTGTCAAAATCAGGCACCTTAAATTTCGGCGGAATTACAACATTTGGCACCAGGCGAGTTCCGAGGCATCCGGCAACCATAACTATTTACCCTTCGATGGCCCGCAACTTTCCTCTAGTACTTCCAGCTTTTCTTTTAGACCGGGAATCCCCCCACCGATTCACCTGAGCTTCTCCGTACATATTATGGGGAAATGAATATGGCATGGAGGAGGAACCGAAGTTTGGCATCATTTGAGCCCCCGGGGTCCATAATGTAGGGTGTATTGTGGGGGCCTTGGATTGACAAGAGGGTGTCACTATCTCGGGTGTTACCATCTCTAGAGTTGACATTCCGTGCTTACGGTATTTCGACAGTATTGGTGGGGATTTGTGCTTGAGTGATGTGTTCGGAGTTCGAATACCATCTTGTGGGTCTGGGGTTGTTGGTGGTACAAACCCACGAGGCAAACCGTATGGGGGATTGTTCGGGTCAAATGGAAAATGAGTTGGGTTGAGAGGCATCATGGCCCCTGGTTGGTTGAAGCCTTGAATAGGAATCTGAGAAAAACCGGGCGGGATGAGAGGTGTGGCTGGCTGTCCTTCGTTCGAGGCTGGAGGGTTCTCCTCTGTGTTCTTCTCCTTCTGCATTTCTTGTAGGATCTCCATCATTTTAGCCATCTGATCCTTGATTTGACTAACTTCATCCCTGATCACTTGAACTTCTTCTAGTTCATCCGCCATGGCTCTTGCCTGTGATCGAGTGCGATAAGGGTGTCTTGGAGCAATTGTTCAAAAACCACACTGTTTTATTTAATAAAAGAAAGAATAAATGAATAAAATCAAAAGAAAGAGCATAAACCAATTAAACTCCATTTTTGACAGAAGACCCGTCGCATATACTTATAGCAAGAATACTCATCCCGCAATCAAATCTAGTGGTATAATTCCTCTAGCTTGATCGGCGTTGATGTCGAGTCCAAGGGAGAATTCACTCCTCGATAGACCACATCTGTACTAGCAATGTTATTGTTTGATGATACCCATATTTTTACACGGAAAACACATCGTTTTTAGGGTAAAAATATAGTTGATGAAGTATCTAAGGGAGAATTCACTCCTCGGCAGATATCATCTCGGAAAAAGAGAGCATTCCACAAAAAAATTGATGAAAACTTCTATTTCATTGGATGGATGTTGCAATACAAACATGAGTCTTTGGTCAACTAGAAAAACAATACATCGAGAGTTTTCATATTTCTAACCCATCTTTGGGGACCTCAAAATACTATGCCAAGAGCTTCATTTTCTTTTTCCTCGAATCCCTTTGCAAGCTTCCCAAAATGCTTGAAGAACTCGGTCACCTCCGGTGGTATTTGGAGGAAAGGGTTCTTGTAGACCTGAATTGATACTTCTTCAAATCGATCCACCAACCGGGAAGTATGATATTGAATTCTACCAATCATGTCTTCATATTTTCTTCTCCATGCTTCCCTTTCATAGATCACATCCCTTACAACCAATTTCCATCCCTTTACCCATTCTCGCGTGACGTTGAGCTTCTCCTCTTTCATTTTCTTGCATTTTGGTCCTGAGCCAATTTTCCTTTCATTAGCTTCTATTAATAATTGACGATATCTCGCAGCTTGTTCCATCCTCGATCGAGTAAAGTTCGGTCTGGGCCAAGGATTCTTGTAGAGATCCAACTCTCTCCTTTTAGTATCTCAGTATTGTTTCAACATGAACCCCTACGTCCCACTCAAGCTCTTCTTTCTTCTTTAGAATTCGACTAGCGTGTTTTCTTGACACTCCACCTTTGCTTGCAACTCTTGGATCACTTTGCTTCTTTCTCTTTTCTTGCCCTTTTCATGCGACTTGGGGCTTCGAGGAATCGGCACATTCACTTTTCAAATTCTCGATCCGTAAATTCAGTTTTTGCACCTGGCTTTGGAGCTTGACGATAGTTACTTCTGCAACTTGGTTCTTTTCATCCAAAAACCCCCATCCGAGCTTTTAGAATTTCAATTTTTTCCAGCATTTGATCTTCCAGTAAGAGGATTGTTTTCAAAGATCAGGTGGGGGTTCCGGCTTTGAAGGACACCCCCTTCTTGCCTCTCTCCACGCTTCATATCTTTTTGTTCGAGCTATGATCCGCCTTCCTAACTCATCACGCCCTTTTATGTGAATATTGTTCCATGCTGACCTTATTGCCATTGTCTGACTCTTGATGCTTTCACATTCTTGATATAGGAAATATGCTCCACCCAAAGACTCTTTTGGGGGTTCATCTTGTGTCCACTCGAGTTGGCACATTACTAGAGCCGGTGAATATGACACACATCCTCTGGGTCCCATCAATGGGACATTCGAGAAACCTCCACAACTGAATATAACGGAATCCCCATTGTACCATGGGCACATCCATCTAAATGAACGTGAGTCGACCTGATCAAACTCTTGTTTCCATTCATATAGTTTGCGTGACTTTAGCGGCATGCGAATGAATCCTTTCAACGGGTCATCCGTTCTATCAATTTTGTTTCCAGCATACAAGTGAGTCATAATCCAAACATATAACATTGGTGCAGCAACCGCAACTTTCCTTGTTGATTCTGATGACAAACTTGTAGTGAGAGAAAAGTCTCAGCTAGGATAGCAGGGACTAAATTCACCCCATATTCCTCAACTCTGTAGAAGACGTCCATGGCTGATCGATCAATCACATCCGGAATAAAGGGAAAAAGCACAAGTCCGTAGATGAGGAGAGCCAACAACCTATTAAAAAGAACCCATCGTTGTTGTTGAGCCAACTCCCTAAGATAACCATCCAAGAATCGCCTCTTCAAGCCCGTAGTGTTCCCTTTTTCCACTTTATCCAATTGTTCGTGTTTAAGTTCCAACGGACTTGCTATCTTCCCATCTGCCACATATTGTCCATAATACAAATAGACACGTGATTCCTTTTGGATAGGCAGTCTCAGCATGTAAGCATACTCCTCTATGGTGGGAGTTACATCTAGGTCAGGCAATTCAAAACATCTCAAAGTTGAGTTCCAATACTGAGCGAATGCACTTAGAGCGGGGGCATCCACCGGAATACGTAATAGATCTAGTATCCTCCCATACTTGTTGTTAAAGTTCGAACGTGCCTTTTCTGACATTTGTTGACTAATTTCCCATAAGCTCTGAACATCATTGAGTGTCACGTCGATCTTGATGCTCTTCTTGGAACTGCTTGCATTGCTAGTACTCTTTCCGACGCTTGTTCCTTCCATTCTTTGCTATAAGATTAATACTAAGGTCTTCCTGTCAAGAAACACAAATAAAGAAAAAATTAGAAATAAAACACACACAAAAGCCCTACATGCTTCATGTTGCATGAACCCCAGTAGGGTTGGGAACCCTATGTCGGGTATGCTGTCAATGCACTACCTTCACTATGACACGCCGCTTATTAGAAGTGCAATAATATTCGAACATGTCATTCGGGCTTGGAGCGACGATGTGTCGCCCCCTTTTCCTTTTTTTTTTTTTTTTTTTTTTTTTTTTTTTTTAAAAAAAAAACTTCATAATAAATATGTATGTGCATGACAATTTATGTTTATGATGCCAAAAAAATGGAGAGAGAGAAAAAGTATGCTCCCTTTGTCCTAAATTGGGTAAAACTTAGGGTTGGAAAAACCTGAGGTAATGACTCTAAACAGGTTGGCTACTAAGTTTGCTCTATCAGTGAAAATTAGGTAGGGTCTAAACTTCTAAAAGCCATGGTTCCCAGATTGCCCCTATCTCGAAAGATAAGGATCCGATTCATGAATCTAGTCACAAGTAGGGATAAACCCTCTCAATATGACCATCCCATGATATCGGGTACAACCTGAGTGGTGAATCAACAAATGTCAGGGAGGTACGAGACCTCTTCAATGACAATGTCGAGACACCGCCTAATCTTTTAGTTTTGAGCAAGCTCGGGTATAGAGCCAAAAGTGTGTGCAAGTTGTGATAGTGATGTGTGTGATGGGAGCACACAAACCTTCACAAAAACCTACTAAAATAAAACTACCCCAAGCCTGCAAAAGGGAACAAACAACACAAATAAAAAATTTCTCTACCCTAAGGTTGAAATAATATACAAAAGCAGTTATGGAAGCATTAAAAAAAAAAAAAAAAAAAAAGGTAAAACAAATATTTTCAAAGTTGTTTTTTTTTTTAAAAGAAGAAAAAAATAAAAAAATAAAAAAATAATAATAATAATAATAATAAAATAAAATTTGCACAACCAACTATGATAGGCCTGACTCTCAAAGAATCCCCAGTAGTCGCCAAATGTCCGCGACCAATCCGTCCCGGGAGCCGCGAAAAGATGGGTAAAAACAGAGGAGTCGCCACTAAGATTTTTATTGGGAAAATCTTAGAAAACCCAATTATTTAAAGGTTAACTGGTCTAAAAAGAAAAGAAAAAGAGAGATGAGTCCGGGAGTCGGTTACGAGTAGAGAAGGTATTAGCACCCTACATCGCCCGTTTAAAAACGGTACCTCAAGTTAATTGTGCAAAAACCATTTTAATAACCTTTTAAATATTTATTTTACCCCAAAAATTATTTATAAGAAAGAATTATTTTTTAACTTGTAATGTTTTAAATTTTTATTAATTTTTCATTTTTAAAATTTATTATTTATAAAAACTAAATGAGGTTGAACATGGCACATGAGTCCACAGGGCAACCTCAAATCTAAGGACTGAACATGGCACCGTGTCCATAGAGCATCCCTAAAAACAGACAAGTTTAATTACTTTGATTAATTATTTTAACATAAAAAGAGACAAAAAAAGGGAAAAATTAGTTTTGGCCCGACAAGATGATTTATCTTGCTCCTACGTATTCCCGGGTGCGATGGGAAACTCAAAGCCACGTAGTTCTTTTAGAAAAGATTTGATTTTTTCTGATTTTATTTTAAAAGGTTTTTATGTATTTTCGTTTTTTATTTATTTAATATATTTTTTATGTCAAAAACTCCTAAACGAGGTAGAACATGGCAAATACGTCCACAGAGCTATCTCGCATCTAAGGAATTGAGTGTGAAACCTCTCACAAAGCAATCCCACAATTATTTTCCGATTTAGATTGTTGCGTGAATTAAAATGATTTTCGTTTAAACAGATTTTTATTTTATTTTATTTTTTTTTAACTTTTTGGTTTGATGATTTTTTTTAAAGGATTCTTAAGAGGCTTTTATTTAAACAAGAAACTGAAATATATATTTTTTTTTTTAAAAAAAAAAAAAAAATCTATCTTTAATATATTTTTTGTTAAAAGAAAAATAAAACAAAATAAAAAAAATGATCCATTAGGCAAAAGAAGAGGCCCATTCACTTGTCCCAGAACCAAGCCCATGATAGTAATAAAGGATCAGACAGGAAAAGGGGAGTATCTCGTTAGCAAAAGAAAAGATAAAAAAAGCAAGAAAACAAGGTAAGTTCAGAAAGGAGGTTTCCATCTCCCTCACTCACCCACCTACGTACAGAGGGGAGCAAGTGGGTGGTCTGCCGTTGGCTTTGAGCTGGTGCGGAAAAGGGGCGGCGGTTCGTGAGCTGCGTCGGGAGGCGAGGCGATGGACGGCGTGGCTCGGGCGGATCGTGGTTCTGGTCGGATCTGGAGTGGCCGGGTCGAGGCGCGGTTATAGCGTCCCGGCGCGGTGAGGGACGATCGACGACTTCCGAGGTGACCGAGGGCGCGGACGAGAGCGAGGCGATGGTGGGAGGAGCAGATCTGCGTCCGGACAGCGTTTCTGTGGAGGTGCTTGCGCCGAGGCGAGGAACGGCGGTCAACGGCTTCCGAAGTGGCGAGGATGCGGACGGAAGCGAAGCGGTGGTGGATGATGGTTCGCGAACCGGCGGTGCGGCAAGAGCTTACGACGGCGAGATCCGCACTGCGGTGACGGGTTGCGAGGCGATGGCGGTGCGAACCGGATGAGCGAATCTGTTATGTGTCTTATGTTTCCATTTTTGTGTCTTTTGATTTAAGATGATGAATTTCTGTTGTTACTGAAAGTGGTGTTGTGTTGTGGTGTTGTTGGGAGGAAGATGAAGATGATGGGTATGGGTGGCTTGGGGATTAGAATGAAGTTAGGGATCAGGTCTGGTTTGGCTCAAAGTTAGAAGGTATTATGAAGGTTTGAAGGAGATGATGAAGTGTATCTCTGAGGCCCCCTGCTTCTTCCGAACTTCCCCATTTTTAAATCCTCCTTGCTTGCAAAACTCCAAAAACAGAACCCAATGGCCACAATGGATAGTCACTTTCATTCATTTCCTTCTCAATGTTTCTGCATAGCTGCTTCAATCTGTGTATGCTGCAACTTCCCTTTCTTTATGATTCAGGTTTGACCATGCTTCAAGGATAGCAGCATCACATGTTCCCATTTTTTCCTTTCTGGTGCTTAAAATTTGAAACCATTTTTTGTTGCCAATGCCTAAGTCTGCCATTGCTTTCTTTGCTGCTGAGATGTATTAGGAACTTTAAACTTTGGCTTTTTCCTCTTGGCTTTTGAAAAGGACTGCTTAGTTTCAGTTTTCTTTTCTTTCTCTCTTTTTTCCTTTTTTTTTTTTCTATATTTTTATTTTTATATTATCATTTTTTCAAAACACTGATTAAAAAGGACACCCGGACAAAATTAGGTGTTCACAGTGATCTTGTTGTCCCTAGAAAGATAAGGAAGAGACCTACAATCTCAGGTTTACCAAGAATTGTCTAATTATTCCAAATTCAAGGCTAAATTGGGTGCCGAGTTCTCTGGCGCGGAACAGTGCGCAGTCCATGATGTTCCTTCACTTAAATGGGCCTAACTTACTCATCTTAAGCCCAATTAAGGCATATGATACCTTATTGAAAAGCTTATTCAGAGGCCCTTAATTTGGTCTAGGGTTAGGTCAGGATTAATAAGCATAAATAGCAGTTTACACCCTCACAAACCAGAGAGAGACGGAAATCAGACAACTTTTACAATCATTGTTTATGCTTTTACATTATTGGGCTTAATTGCTAAACATTGTTAATTTTCGGATTTTTGACTCATCCTGATATTGTTGCCTTGCGCAGAGCATAACTGGAGCTATAGATATCGGATTTTGGTGATCTTGTAGTCCCTTGAAAGATAAGGAAGAGACCTACAATTTCAGGTTTCACAAGAATTGTCAAATTAGGCCAAAATCAAGGCTAAATAGGGTCCCGAGTTCTCTGACACGGATCGATGACACTCCATGATGTTCCTTCACTTAAATGGGCCTAACTTACTCATCTTAAGACCAATTAAGCTGTATGATACCTTGTTGGAAAGCTTATTTAAAGGCCCTTAATTTGGTCTAGGGTTAGCTCAGGATTAATAAGCATAAATAACAATTTACAGCCGCACAAGCCAGAGAGAGACGGAAATTAGACAACTTTTACAATCATTGTTTTTACTTTTACATTATTTGGCTTAATTGCTAAACATTGTTAATTTTCGGATTTTTCAATCATCCTGACCTAGTTGCCTTGCGCAGAGCATTACTAGAGCTACAGATATCGGATTTTGGTGATCTTGCTGTCCCTAGAAAGATTAGGAAGAGACCTACAATTTCAGGTTTCACAAGAATTGTCAAATTAGGTCAAAATCAAGGCTAAATTGTGTCCCGAGTTCTTCTGCCCGGATCAGTGTGCAGTCCATGATGTTCCTTCACTTAAACGGGCCTAACTTACTCATCTTAAGCCCAATTAAGGCATACGATACCTTGTTGGAAAGCTTATTCCGAGGCCCTTAATTTGGTCTAGGGTTAGGTCAGGATTAATAAGCATAAATAGCAGTATACACCCGCACAAACTAGAGAGAGACGGAAATTAGAAAACTTTTACAATCATTGTTTTTGCTTTTACATTATTGGGCATAATTGGGCTTAATTGCTAAACATTGTTAATTTTCGGATTTTTCACTCATCCTGACCTTATTGCCTTGCAGAGAGCATAACTGGAGCTACAGATATCGGATTTTGGTGATCTTGCTGTCTTTAGAAAGATAAGGAAGAGACCTACAATTTCAGGTGTCACAAGAATTGTCAAATTAGGCCAAAATCAAGGCTAAATAGGGTCCCGAGTTCTCTGGCGCGGATCAGTTCGCGGTCCATGATGTTCCTTCTCTTAAATAGGCCTAACTTACTCATCTTAAGCTCAATTAAGGCATATGATACCTTGTTGTAAAGCTTATTCAGAGGCCCTTAATTTGGTCTAGGGTTAAGTCAGGATTACTAAACATAAATAGCAGTTTACAGCAGCACAAGCAAGAGAGAGACGGAAATTAGACAACTTTTACATTCATTGTTTTTGCTTTTACATTCACTAGTGGAAAATATACATTAGATGGGAAAGGTTTACGTCAGTTAACCAAAAGCTGGACGTTAAAAAGGAGGCGGTGGCAGTTTTGTAAATATCAGACTTCATTAATTCAATTTTAACGCCAGTTGTTGTAAGGACTGACGTTAAAAGTTAAGTGACTCACTTTCAACGTCAGTTCAATAAACAACTGACGTTAACAGTGAACCTTTTAACGTCAGTTCTTTATTGAACTGACGTTAAAAGTGAGTCACTTCACTTTTAACGTCAGTCCTTACATCAACAGATGTTAAATGTTATTTTAATAATTTTTTTTAGCTAGTAAATGTACCCTTCCGCATTGCCTTCCTCAAAGTTTCAGTTTCACTTGCTTTTATGTTTTGTGTTTCTGTTTTGAAAACTAAAATATATGTGCGAAGTATAAGTTGAATCAATTACTCAAACCGGATCTCATTCATGAAGTGTATCAATAATACAATTACAAGATACATTCAAAATTTTAAAATCCTATATAAAGTTACATTGAAAGGGTTTAAAATCCTAAACATTTGTTAAGGCTTCATTCCCTTCACGGGTGAGCAAGAGAGGAGAGTCGAGAGACTGAGTTTTCCAGAATTCAATGAGGAGGTTGTGTGGCAAAGCATAAGGCCACTTTTGGAAGCCCTTATCACACCCGAAACATTAAAGCTACATCCCATCAGAGAGTTTTTTGAAATATGCCAAAGGGAAAACTATACTCCGAATATGACCATGTCTAGCAGTGATGGTGTTACTCATGTTGGAATCGAGGTACATGCTGATAATGTGGTCATTCATAAGCTGAGGTTTTGGAACTGTAGCAGCCGATTCTCTGGAAGGATGATAAGGTGAGTGTTGAGTCACCGGCAAGTGTACCGGGTCGTCGCAAGTAATAAAATAAACACGGTAAGTAATTACCGAGGTCGAACACAAGGATTGGGCTACCAATTCAACTAATCCGCGGGAAATCCGATACGTTTGGTCAAGTCACAGAAGGTGGTTGAGAAGAGAGAGAAAATAGGAATAAGATGCAATTCAATTAACAAATCTAATAGAATAATTAACTAAAATCTGAAATTAAAATGTCCAAGGTCACAAATCCACCTACCCAATATGCATACCCAAGTGATGATGAATTCCTCCCTAAGTTCAATTACAATGTCAACCGGGACCCCCAATTTCTCCTAAATCCACTGTCGTGCTCATTAGGACGTATTCGACGATTGGATTAATTACTTACTAGGTCTCATAATCCTAATCTCGAATTATATTAATTCTTGTTCCCTATAAGGTTGCACTGATCTCCTACTCACTCTCGTGCAATATTCCACCGATGGTCCCAATTCAAGTTCTAAAGAGAAAGAACCCACTCGAACCCAAACCTTCGCCATTGCTCGCCGCCGCTGCTACTCCGAAAGAGAAAGAACCCACTCGAACCCAAACCCCTGTGCCGCTGCTCCTACTGCCACCGCGAGTTCTCTCCATACCCGCCGCTGCTCCTTTTGCCACCGCGAGTTCTCTCCATACCCCCATCGGTTATAGAAGAGCCATCAACATCAACCTCTATTTTGCACGAGTCTCATACTAAGAGCTTCACACTCTGGCTCAGGGTCTGTGACACAGTCACAGGGGCGCATTCCCGGTTGAACCCAGTTCCAAGTTTGCAGCTTTATTGGAACCCACTTCCAAGTTCACAGTCTGTGTTCAGGTGATTTTCTATCATTTACAAATTTTATTTCCGGACATTCTTAATATTTGTGGGAGTGTGTTTTTATCCAAGTTCACAGTCTGTGTTCAAGGTTTTATTTTACTTGCTCTTTAATTTTCGGTTTGATTGGTGTTGAATGGAATGTGACTTGTTTGTGTGTCAATCATTATTTGAAAATATGAATATGGATTGACGGATTGACTGTATGCATTTTGAACCTAATGCTGCTGGTATCCTGTTTTGTTTTGTTTCAATGTTTTTCGGAATGTGAAGAATGGGTTCATATGTTTGTTTTTGTTGCTTCAGTTTGTTGATCCTTTCCCTTTATATATCATTTAATTTAATGTTCTGTGCTCAGATTTTGGTGTTTTTAGAGAGTGAGCAAGTTTGCTTTTGAGAAGTGTTGTCAATTAGAGGGGATACTCTGCATCTTGGTGATTTTAATGCTGTGTTTAACTTGAATATTTTCAGAACTAATAGCATTAGGTCATATGTTAGTTGAACAAATGAGGTGCTTCTGTTATGTGGCTGGAGTGTTGCCATTTGTCGGGCATACAATATAGGCAAGCTAGAAGTGAGATGTGGAGTGGAAAATGTCAGAATACATAACTGGAAGTCTAATTTGAAGGTTCTTGTTGGTTCATCTCATTGAAAGTAAATAGTGAAAGAGATGACAAGCTGGGTTGACAACATAATAGAAAATACAAAAATCAGAGAAGAGAAGAGAGGAGAAGAAGAGAGTTCTATGCCTAAGTCCTAGTTGTTATGGATCTCATCCAATGTGTATTGTGTATCCCCTGATCTGATGCCTTGATCCTTATTTATAGAAATTGGGAAGTTAGAGTCCCAAACCAACTCAAAATCTGATCTATTTCGGTTTCTTCAGTCCAAGTAATGCGCGTCACGGCCGTGATGGCCATCACGGCCAGGCCGTGACGGTCTCGCTCTCTGTTGCTCTGCGAAATTCCGGTCTCTCGCGAAGCGAGCCTATGCTCGTGTCGCGAGCCCTCTGTTATGGCCGTGAAGAATTTCACGGCTGGGCCGTGATGTGCTCGACTTGTGGTGGTTTTGGGTCACGGCCGTGATGGATATCACGGCCAGGCCGTGACAGACTCTGACTTCAGCCTTTCTTCTTTTTCAGTTTTGCTCAATCATGGCTGTGATGGGCATCACGGCTAGGCCGTGATGGACTCTGAGGCCGTGATGGACTCTGTTTGGCTCATTTTCTGCACTTTTAAAGCCCTATCTTCATCCAAACTTCATCATGGTTGATCTTGAGCATTTTACCCTTGATATCTGCAAAACAACACACGAAAACCGCCTTTCCCATTCCAAAGGAAAATTAACCTAAAATCTAATAAAAATATGCCTAAACTACATGAAAATGCATGCAAAATGATAGACAAAGATGATGTGGAATCACACTCATCAACAAGCTGACACTGGGATGTCCAAACACATTGTAGAGCTGTGAATTATAATGGTCTCAATTTTAAAGTTCTTACTTGTACTGTTATTTGCTAAATGGATGAAATTAGATTACCTAGTAGCTGCCTTGCCATTGGATGCCATTACCTAGTAGCTGCCTTGCCATTGGATGCCAAGATTGAAATCGAGTGCATAGCTGCACTATAAGCACCGGTTGGTTCCTTCAGCAATACTCAGCGACAATGTGTTTTGTTTGCAGCCTTTCATTCCTTTAATCTGTATACATTGCATGTAGACCTCAACCACTCTAAACTCAAAGTAAATATGTTTAATAAATATTTTTGTAGATCGGAAAAGCATGGATCGGAAATTGATGTCTGCCAATCGTTTAACGAAGGAGTATGAGGATGGGGTGAAAGAGTTCATTAGTTTTGCAGTTCGGCATGCGAAAAACCCTAATACAATCATATGTCCTTGTTTAGATTGTTGTTATGCAAGGCGAGTTAGTGCAGCCGATTTGGAAGAACATTTAGTGTGTAATGGAATCGATCAAAGTTATACATGTTGGACAAAACATGGTGAGACAAGAGCTGAGTCTAGTGAAATGAGGAATCGTGTGAGATATTCATCATACGATACCGACACAAATACTTATGAGGGCGATCGTTTTGAAGACATTGCAAATGCTGTTGAAGAGGATCTTCGGGATTGTCCACAAATGTTTGGGAGGTTGGTAAGTGATGCAGAGCAACCATTGTATGATGGATGTACTAAATTCACAAGATTGTCGGCGATGTTAAAGTTGTATAACTTGAAATCGGGCAACGGATGGACTGATAAGAGCTTTACGGACTTACTCACACTATTGAAAGACATGTTGCCAGATGATAATGTGCTTCCTAGTCGGACATACGAGGCTAAACAAATGTTAAGCTCTATTGGCATGAGATACGAGAGGATACATGCTTGTCCTAACGATTGCATTTTATCTCGGAATGAATATGCATCGTTACAGATGTGTCCTAAATGTAATGCCTCACGATATAAGAAGAAAGAATCAGATCCAGAGAAGGTTGTGTGGTATTTTCCCATAATACCTAGATTTAGGCGCATGTACCGTAGTTCTGAAGATTCAAAGCACTTGACATCGCATGAGGATGAAAGGATCAAAGATGGCAAGCTGCGGCACCCGGTAGATTCTCCGCAATGGAAGAAATTTGATCATGATTATCCTGATTTTGGGCAAGATTCAAGAAACCTACGACTTGCATTGGCTCTCTTGACGGATTTAACCCGCATGGTGTTCAAAGTAGCTCTCACAGTACATGGCCTGTGATTTTGGTGATTTATAACCTATCCCCATGGCTATGCATGAAGCGCAAATTTATGATGTTATCTATGTTAATTTCTGGGCCCAAACAACCAGGAAATGATATAGACGTCTATTTGACTCCTTTGATTGAAGACTTGAAACAACTGTGGGAGACAGGTGTGGAGGTGTATGATGGGT
>JAUPTC010002119.1:0-16347 GCA_030762895.1 Sophora flavescens | reverse complement strand
ACGGGTAATCGTCGTGGAGTGGCCTTGGAAGGGGTGTCAAACACCAGATCGGCTGAAGGCGCATCGGAAAGGATCCTCGTGATGTTGTTGGTTTTTAAAAATATTGGCTTCCGATATTTATCAATTTCGTGGGGTACTGGATAGTGTGGTGAGGATGTGGGGGCGCGGCTCCTCGACCATTTTTGTGGATGAACATGGTGTCAGGTGATGCCTTCCGGGGCGCCTTCAGCCGACATTAATAAATTGATAAATAACGAAAGCCAACATTTTTAAAAACCAACAACATCAAGAAGATACTTTCCGATATGCCTTCAGCCGATCTAGTGTATGCCACCGCATCAAAGGCCACTTCAGGACGATCACCCGTCTCTTGGAGCTTGGGCTCCACCCCAGAAGGTATCTACTAACACCAAGTCCTTCGACAACCAAGGTCGACTAGCCGCGCACCTACAACTTCACCACACCATTGAGTACCCCACGAACTTGATAAATATCGAAAGCCAAAATTTTTAAAACCAACAACATCGCGATGATACTTTCCGATACACCTTGAGGCGATGTGATGTTTGCCACCCCTTCCAAGGCCACTCTGAGATGATGACCGGTCTCTTGGTGCTTCGGTTCCGCCTCGGAAGGCATCACCTTACACGACGTCCATCCACAGAAAAGGTCGAGGAGCCGCACACCCACAGCCTCACCACACCATCGAATTCCCCACGAAATTGATAAATATCGAAAACCACCATTTTTAAAAATCAACAACATCACGAGGATCATTTCCGATGCGGCTTCAGCCGATCTGGTGTTTGCCACCCCATCAAAGGCCACTTCAGGACGATCACCCGTCTCTTGGTGCTTTGGCTCCGCCCCGAAAAGCATCTACTAACACCACGTCCTTCCACAACCAAGGTCGACTAGCAGCGCACCCACAACCTCGCCACACCATCGAGTACCCCACTAACTTGATAAATATAGAAAGCCAACATTTTTAAAACCAACAACATCACGAGGATACTTTTCGATACGCCTTTTGGTGATCTGATGTTTGCCACCCCTTCCAAGGCCACTTCAGGACGATGACCCGTCTCTTGGTGCTTCGGTTCTGCCCTGGAAGGCATCACCTAACACCATGACCATCCACACCCAAGGTTGAGGAGCTGAACCCCCACAACCTCCCCACACCATCGAGTACCCCACAATAGTGATAAATATCGAAACCAACATTTTTAAAAACCAACAACATCACGAGGATCTTTTCCGTCGCGCCTTCAGCCGATCTGGTGTTTGCCACCCCCATCCAAGCCCACTTCAGGACGATCACATGTCTCTGGTGCTTCGGCTCTGTCGCGGAAGGCATCACCTAACACCACGTCCATCCACAACCAAG
Source organism: Sophora flavescens (assembly GCA_030762895.1). NCBI lineage: Eukaryota > Viridiplantae > Streptophyta > Magnoliopsida > Fabales > Fabaceae > Sophora > Sophora flavescens. The sequence goes on along the minus strand of JAUPTC010002119.1, from coordinate 14,960 downwards.
GTCGAGGATCCGCACACCCACTACCTCACCACACCATCGAGTACCCCACAAAATTGATAAATATCGAAAGCGAATATTTTTAAAAACCAACAACATCACAAGGTCCTTTCCGATGCGCCTTCAGCCGATCTGGGGTTTGCCACCCCATCCAATGCCACTTCAGGACGATTACTAGTGTCTTGGTACTTCGGCGCCGCCTTGGAAGGCATATACTAACGCCACGTCCTTCCACAACCAAGGTCTAGGAGCCGCGCACCCACAACCTCTCCACACCATCGAGTACCCCACGAAATTGATAAATATCAAAAGCCAACATTTTTAAAAACCAACAACATCGCAAGGATCCTTTCCTATGCGCCTTATGGTGATCTGGTATTTGTCACCCCTTCCAAGGCCACTTCAGGACGATGACCCGTATCTTGGTGCTTCCGTTCATCCCCGGAAGGTATAACCTAACACCACGTCCATCCACAATGAAAGTCGAGAAGCCGCACACCCACAGCCTCGCCACACCATCGAGTACGCCTCGAAATTGTTAAATATCGAAAGCCATTATTTATAAAAACAAACAACATCAATTGGATACTTTCCGATGCTCCTTCAGCCAATCTGGTGTTTGCCACTCCCATCCAAGCCCACTTCAGGACGATCATCCGTCTCTGGTGCTTCGGCTCTGCCCCAAGGTCGAGGATCCGCACACCCACAGCCTCACCACACAATCGAGTACCCCACAAAATTGATAAATATAGAAAGCCAACATTTTTAAAAACCAACAACATCACAAGGATCCTTTCCAATTCGCCTTAAACCGATCTGGTGTTTGCCACCCCTTCCAAGACCACTTCAGGATGATCACCCGTCTCTTAATGCTTCGGCTACACCCAGGAAGGAATCACTTAACACCACGTCCATCCACACCCAAGGTCGAGGAGCTGTGCACCCACAGCCTCGCCACACCATCGAGTACCCCACAAAATTGATAAATATTGAAAGCCAACATTTTTAAAAACCAACAACATCGCAAGCATCCTTTCCGATGCTACTTCAGTCTATCCGGTGTTTTCCACCAATTCCAAGGCCACCCCGGAAGGCATCACCTAACACATTGTCCATCCACAGAAAAGGTCGAGGAGCCGCACACCCACAGCCTCACCACACCATCGAGTTCCCTACGAAATTGATAAATATCGAAAGCCAACATTTTTAAAAACCAACAACATCACGAGGATCATTTCCGATGCGCCTTCAGTCGATCTGATGTTTTCCACCCCTTCCAAGGCAACTTCAGGACTATCTCCCGTCTCTTGTTGCTTCGGCTCCGCCCCAGAAAGAATCACCTAACACCACGTCCATCCATAGAGAAGGTCGAGGAACCGCGCACCCACAGCCTCACCACACCATCGAGTACCCCACGAAATTGGTAAATATCAAAAGCCAACATTTTTAAAAACCAACAACATCGCAAGGATCCTTTCCGATGCGCCTTCAGTCGATCAGGTGTTTGCCACCAATTCCAAGGCCACATCAGGACGGTCACCAGTCTCTTGGTGCTTCTGCGCCGCCCCGAAAGGCATCACCGAACACCACATCCATCCCCAAAAAAGGTATGGAGCCGCGCACCCACAGCCTCACCACACCATCGAGTACCCCACGAAATTGATAAATATCCAAAACCAACATTTTTAAAAACCAACAACATCACGAGGATCGTTTCCGATGCGCCTTCAGTCGATCTGATGTTTGCCACCCCTTCCAAGGCAACTTCAGGACTATCTCCCGTCTCTTGTTGCTTCGGCTCCGCCCCAGAAAGAATCACCTAACACCACGTCCATCCATAGAGAAGGTCGAAGAACCGCGCACCCACATCCTCACCACACCATCGAGTACCCCACGAAAATGGTAAATATCGAAAGCCAACATTTTTAAAAACAAACAACATCACGAGGATCCTTTCCGATGCGCCTTCAGTCGATCTGGTGTTTGCCACCCCTTCCAAGGCCACTTCTGGATGATCACCCGTCTATTGGTGCTTCGGCTCCGCCACGGAAGGCATCAACTAACACCACATCCATCCACAACCATGGTCGAGGAGCCGCGCACCCACAACCTTGCCACACCATTGAGTACCGCACGAAATTGATAAATATCGAAAGCAACATTTTTAAAAACCAACAACATAGCAAGGATCCTTTCCTATGCGCCTTCAGGCGATCTAGTGTCTGCCACCCCTTCCAAGCCCACTTCAGGACGATCACCCGTCTCTAAGTGCGTCGGTTCCGCCCCGGAAAGGTATCACCTAAGACCACGTCCTTCCACAACGAAAATCGAGAAGCTGCACACCCACAACCTCACCACTCCATCGAGCACCCCACGAACTTGATAAATATCGAGAGACAACATTTTTTAAAACCAACAACATCACGAGGATCCTTTCCGATGCGCCTTCAGTCGATCCGGTGTTTACCACCACTTCCAAGGCCACATCAGGACGGTCACCGGTCTCTTGGTGCTTCAGCTCCACCCGGAAGGCATCTACTAACACCAAGTCCTTCGACAACCAAGGTCGACTAGCCGTGCACCTACAACTTCACCACACCATTGAGTACCCCACGAACTTGATAAATAACGAAAGCCAAAATTTTTAAAACCAACAACATCGCGATGATACTTTTCGATACACCTTGAGGCGATCTGATGTTTGCCACCCCTTCCAAGGCCACTCTGAGACGATGACCGGTCTCTTGGTGCTTTGGTTCCGCCTCGGAAGGCATCACCTAACACGACGTCCATCCACAGAAAAGGTCGATGAGCCGCGCACCCACAACCTCACCACACCATCGAATTCCCAACGAAATTGATAAATATCGAAAGCCACCATTTTTAAAAATCAACAACATCACGAGGATCCTTTCCGATGCGGCTTCAGCCGATCTGTTGTTTGCCACCCCATCAAAGGCCACTTGAGGACGATCACCCGTCTCTTGGTGCTTTGGCTCCGCCCCGAAAGGCATCTACTAACACCACGTCCTTCCACAACCAAGGTCGACTAGCCGCGCACCCACAACCTCGCCACACCATCGAGTACCCCACTAACTTGATAAATATAGAAAGCCAACATTTTTAAAACCAACAACATCACGAGGATACTTTCCGATATGCCTTTTGGTGATCTGATGTTTGCCACCCCTTCCTAGGCCACTTCAGGATGATGACCCGTCTCTTAGTGCTTCGGTTCCGCCCTGGAAGGCATCACCTAACACCACGACCATCCGAACCCAAGGTTGAGGAGCCGAACCCCACAGCCTCCCCACACCATCGAGTACCCCACAATAGTGATAAATATCGAAACCAACATTTTTAAAAAACCAACAACATCACGAGGATCTTTTTCGTTGCGCCTTCAGTCGATCTGGTGTTTGCCACCCCCATCCAAGCCCACTTCAGGACGATCACACGTCTCTGGTGCTTCGGTTCCGTCGCGGAAGGCATCACCTAACACCACGTCCATCCACAGCCAAGGTCGAGGATCCGCACACCCACTACCTCACCACACCATCGAGTACCCCACGAAATTGATAAATATTGAAAGCCAACATTTTTAAAAACCTACAATATTGCAAGGAACCTTTCCGATGCGCCTTCAGTCAATCCGAAGTTTGCCACCACTTCCAAGGCCACTTCAGGACGATCATCCTTCTCTTGGTGCTTTCGCTCCGCCCCGGAAAGAATCACCTAACACCACGTCCATCCATAGAGAAGGTCGAGGAACCGCGCACCCACAGCCTCACCACACCATCGAGTACCCCAGGAAATTGATAAATATCGAAAGCCAACATTTTTAAAAACAAACAACATCAAGAGGATCCTTTCCGATGCGCCTTCAGTCGATCTGGTGTTTGCCACCCCTTCCAAGGCCTCTTCCGGATGATCACCCATCTCTTGGTGCTTCGGCTCCGCCACGGAAGGCATCAACTAACTTCACGTCCATCCACATCCAAGGTCGAGGATTCGCGCACCCACAACCTTGCCACACCATTGAGTACCCCACGAAATTTATAAATATCGAAAGCCAGCATTTTTAAAAACCAACAACATAGCAAGGATCCTTTCCGATGCGCCTTCAGGCGATCTGGTGATTGCCACCCCTTCCAAGCCCACTTCAGGACGATCACCCGTCTCTAAGTCCTTCGGTTCCGCCCCGGAAGGTATCACCTAACACCACGTCCTTCCACAACGAAAGTCGAGAAGCTGCACACCCACAACCTCGCCAAACCATCGAGAACCCCACAAAATTGATAAATATCGAAAGCCAAATTTTTTAAAAACCAACAACATCGCAAGGATCCTTTCCTATTAGCCTTCAGTCTATCCGGTGTTTGCCACCACTTCCAAAGCCACATCAGGACGGTCACCAAGTCTCTTGGTGATTCGGCTTCGCCCCGAAAGGCATCACCCAACACCACGTCCATCCCTAGAAAAGGTCGAGGAGCTGCGCTCCCACAGCTTCACCACACCATCGAGTACCCCCACGAAATTGATAAATATCGAAAGCCAACATTTTTAAAAACCAACAACATCATGAGGATCCTTTCCGATGCGCCTTCAGAAGATCTGGTGTTTGCCACCCCTTCCAAGGCGACTTCTGCACGATCACCCGTCTCTTGGTGCTTCGACTCCGCCACGGAAGGCATCACCTAACACCACATCCATCCACAACCAAGGTCGATGAGCCGCGCATCCATAACCTCGCCACACCATTGAGTACCCCACGAAATTGATAAATATCGAAAGCTAGTATTTTTAAACACCAACAACATTGCAAGGATCCTTTCCTATGCGCCTTCAGCCGATCTAGTGTCTTCCACCACTTCCAAGGCCACTTCAAGAGGATCACCCATCTCTTGGTGCATCGGCTCCGCCCCGGAAGGAACCACCTAACACCACGTCCATCCACAGAAAAGGTCGAGGAGCCGCTCAAACACATCCTCACCACTCCATCGAGCACCCCACGAACTTGATAAATATCGAGAGACAACATTTTTTAAAACCAACAACATCACGAGGATCCTTTCCGATGCGCCTTCAGTCGATCCGGTGTTTACCACCACTTCCAAGGCCACATCAGGACGGTCACCAGTCTCTTGGTGCTTCAGCTCCGCCCGGAAGGCATCACCTAACAACACGTCCAACCACAGAAAAGGTCGAGGAGCCGCGCACCCACAACCTCGCCAAACCATCGAGTACCCCACGAAATTGATAAATATTGAAAGCCAACATTTTTAAAAACCTACAATATTGCAAGGAACCTTTCTGATGCGCCTTCAGTCAATCCGAAGTTTGCCACCACTTCCAAGGCACTTCAGGACGATCATCCGTCTCTTGGTGCTTTCGCTCCGCCCCGGAAAGAATCACCTAACACCACGTCCATCCATAGAGAAGGTCGAGGAACCGCGCACCCACAGCCTCACCACACCATCGAGTACCCCACGAAATTGATAAATATCGAAAGCCAACATTTTTAAAAACAAACAACATCTAGAGGATCCTTTCCGATGCGCCTTCAGGCGATCTAGTGTTTGCCACCCCTTACAAGCCCACTTCAGGACGATCACCCGTCTCTAAGTGCTTCAGTTCCGACCCGGAAGGTATCACCTAACACCACGTCCTTCCACAACGAAAGTCGAGAAGCTGCACACCCACAACCTCGCCATACCATCGAGAACCCCACAAAATTGATAAATTTCAAAAGCCAAAATTTTTAAAAACCAACAACATCGCAAGGATCCTTTCCGATTAGCCTTCAGTCTATCCAGTGTTTGCCACCACTTCCAAAGCCACATCAGGACGGTCACCAAGTCTCTTGGTGATTCTGCTTCGCCCCGAAAGGCATCACCTAACACCACGTCCATCCCTAGAAAAGGTCGAGGAGCCGCGCACCCACAGCTTCACCACACCATCGAGTACCCCCACGAAATTGATAAATATCGAAAGCCAACATTTTTAAAAAGCAACAACATCACGAGGATCCTTTCCGATGCGCCTTCAGAAGATCTGGTGTTTGCCACCCCTTCCAAGGCGACTTCTGCACGATCACCCGTCTCTTGGTGCTTCGGCTCCGCCACGGAAGGCATCACCTAACACCACATCCATCCACAACCAAGGTCGATGAGCCATGCATCCATAACCTCGCCACACCATTGAGTACCCCACGAAATTGATAAATATCGAAAGCTAGTATTTTTAAACACCAACAACATTGCAATGATCCTTTCCGATGCGCCTTCAGCTGATTTAGTGTCTGCCACCTCTTCCAAGGCCACTTCAAGAGGATCACCCATCTCTTGGTGCATCGGCTCCGCCCCGGAAGGAACCACCTAACACCACGTCCATCCACAGAAAAGGTCGAGGAGCCGCTCAAACACAGCCTCACCACTCCATCGAGCACCCCACGAACTTGATAAATATCGAGAGACAACATTTTTTAAAACCAACAACATCACGAGGATCCTTTCCGATGCGCCTTCAGTCCATCCGGTGTTTACTACCACTTCCAAGGCCACATCAGGACGATCACCAGTCTCTTGGTGCTTCAGCTCCGCCCGGAAGGCATCACCTAACAACACGTCCAACCACAGAAGAGGTCGAGGAGCCGCGAACCCACAGCCTCGCCAAACCATCGAGTACCCCACGAAATTGATAAATATTGAAAGCCAACATTTTTAAAAACCTACAATATTGCAAGGAACCTTTCCGATGCGCCTTCAGTTAATCCGAAGTTTGCCACCACTTCCAAGGCCACTTCAGGACGATCATCCGTCTCTTGGTGCTTTCACTCCGCCCCGGAAAGAATCACCTAACACCACGCCCATCCATAGAGAAGGTCGAGGAACCGCGCACCCACAGCCTCGCCACACCATTAAGTACCCCACGAAATTTTTAAATATCGAAAGCCAGCAAATTTAAAAACTAACAACATAGCAAGGATCCTTTCCGATGCGCCTTCTGGCGATCTGGTGTTTGCCACCCCTTCCAAGCCCACTTCAGGACGATCACCCGTCTCTAAGTGCTTCGGTTCCGCCCCGGAAGGCATCACCTAACACCACGTCCTTCCACAACGAAAGTCGAGAAGCTGCACACCCACAACCTCGCCACACCATCGAGAACCCCACAAAATTGATAAATATCGAAAGCCAACATTTTTAAAAACCAACAACATCACGAGGATCTTTTCCGATGCACCTTCAGTCGATCAGGTGTTTGCCACCAATTCCAAGGCCACTTCAGGACGATCACCCGTCTCTTGGTGCTTCAGCTCCGCTCGGAAGGCATCACCTAACACAATGTCCAACCACAGAAAAGTCGAGGAGCCGCACACCCATAGCCTCGCCACACCATCGAGTACCCCAAGAAATTGATAAATATCGAAGGCAAACATTTTTAAAAACCAACAACATCCCAAGGGTCCTTTCCGATGTGCCTTCAGTGGATCCGATATTTTCCACCACTTCCTAGGCCACTTCAGGACGATCACCCGTCTCTTGGTTCTTCGCCTCCGCCCCGGAAGGCATCACCTAACACCACGTCCATCCCTAGAAAAGGTCGAGGATCCACACACCCACAGCCTCACCACACCATCGAGTACCCCACAAAATTGATAAATATCGAAAGCCAACATTTTTAAAAACCAACAACATCACGAGGATCCTTTCCGATGCGCCTTCAGAAGATCTGGTGTTTGCCACCCCTTCCAAGGCGACTTCTGGACGATCACCCGTCTCTTGGTGCTTCGGCTCCGCCACGGAAGGCATCACCTAACACCACATCCATCCACAACCAAGGTCGATGAGCCGCGCATCCACAACCTCGCCACACCATTGAGTACCCCACGAAATTGATAAATATCGAAAGCTAATATTTTTAAACACCAACAACATTGCAAGGATCCTTTCCGATGCGCCTTCAGCCGATCTAGTGTCTGCCACCACTTCCAAGGCCACTTCAAGAGGAACACCCATCTCTTGGTGCATCGGCTCCGCCCCGGAAGGAACCACCTAACACCACGTCCATCCACAGAAATGGTCGAGGAGCCGCTCAAACACAGCCTCACCACTCCATCGAGCACCCCACGAACTTGATAAATATCGAGAGAAAACATTTTTTAAAACCAACAACATCACGAGGATCCTTTACGATGCGCCTTCAGTCGATCCGGTATTTACTACCACTTCCAAGGCCACATCAGGACGGTCACCAGTCTCTTAGTGCTTCAGCTCCGCCCGGAAGGCATCACCTAACAACACGTCCAACCACATAAATGGTCGAGGAGCCGTGACAGGCGTGCGACGCGACGCGTGCGATTCCGGCAAGTGTACCGAATTGTGTCCAAGTAATATTGATATCGATCCCACAGAGACTGTGATCTCGAATCGTAACGAATTTTCAATTTGGTAAATCTGGACTGTATAAAAGAGGTTTTGAAAAAGGATTTTTATTTTTGAAATAAGAGATAAAATGCAATCAAAATCAAGTAAAACAGAAAGTAACAATTTATTTAGGGTTTTTGGATCTAAATGGATTCCTAGGGATTTGGGTTACCTATGAGGCTGTTTATGTTACTAATCTGATTTACCCTTGTTAATTAACGAAATTGCCTTGAAGGCGAGTTTATCCTCTAATAGCTTAAGCTCCCTCTCGGGTTACAAAAACCGTGCCCAATTGACCCAACCCCTACTCTCGTGGTAGTCGAACTCAGATTTGACCCTTTGCGTTTCGTGACAACTCGTTGATCCTCGAGGGACGGCTTCTAACTCTCGTGATTTGAGTCCCAAGTCTGACTCTATAGATCCGACACCTAAGTTCACCGCTAGGTTCCTCCTTAGAATGCCTATGACACGCAAACAAGTGGCCACCGAATTTACGAGTGATTCAAACACTAGAAATCAGATCTAAAACAAAATCGTAATTAACAAAGATTTTACTTCAATTTAACATCATAAACAAAACCTGGGCGTAGCCCCAATCCCTAGAAATAAACTACTACTCAAGGCTTGCCATGGAGATGACAAGCTTGGTTGACAACATCATGAAAATATAAATCAGAATGGAGAGGAGGAAGAAGAAGATAGATCCTAAAATGTAGCCTAAGTAGCAGCCAAAAGGTCCCTTTGCCTCTGACTTGATGCCTTATTTATAGATTTGGGAAGTTTGAATCCCAATCTAACTCAAATTCTGATCCAATTCAGTTGCTTCAGGTCCAAGTAATGCGCGTCACGGTCGTGATGGCCATCACGGCTAGGCCGTGACGGCTTCTGCCTCGGGCACTTCCATAGAATTCAGAACCTTCGCGACGCGAAAGTATGCTCGCGACGCGAGACCTCAATTTTCTAGCTTGTCACGGCCGTGATGGAAATTACAGCTAGGCCGTGACGGTCTCTGACCTGTGGGGGTTTTAGGTCACGGCCGTGATGGACATCACGGTCAGGCCGTGACAAATTCTGACTTCAGCCTTTCTTCCTTTTCAGTTTTGCTCGATCATGGCCGTGATGGGCTCTGTTTGGCTCATTTTCTTCACTTTTCAAGCCCTATTTTCATCCAAACTCCATCATGGTTGATCTTGAGCATTTTACCCTTGATTTCTGCAAAACAACACCACGAAAACCGCCTTACCCGTTCCAAAGGAAAAATAACCAAAAATCAAATTAAATATGCCTAAACTACATGAAAATGCATGCAAAATGATAGACAAAGATGATGTGAAATCACACTCATCAAATCACCCCAAGCTTAAGATTTTGCTTGTCCTCAAGCAATCACTAAGGCCAGAAGATATAAATAATCAGAGCGTGGATAGTGAACCAAGAACCCTAGCAACTAATCCAAGTAATAGGCATATTCAATATATCCCCAAGAGATAATCAATTTCAAGTCCAATTAGAAGCTTAGGTTCTTCAAATTCATATTCTCACTGATTCAGGCACTCGTCTCACCTCACTCAAGTGTTCCAGGGTATATGACATTTCGCTCAATTTCCTCAAGGAAGGTATTCTACCATAGGCTTGGCTATTAACCAAATCTCTACTTTATTAATGAAAACACATAAGAATCAAGAGGTCTTTTACTTGGTTGTAATGTGGCCATGGGATTTATTGTTAGGTGGGAAAATCAAGAAAAGGGAAATTCAAGAAGGCTAGACAAATTATCGAACATTGCAAAGCATGACACCTTCTAAAATATACCTTTTTGGGGCTTTGATTCACTTCTCCACCTTTCTTTCTTTTTTTTTTATTTTTATTTCTCACTTTCTTTTGTCATCCCCTTCTCCTTTTTTTTTGTTTATTTCATTTTATTTATTTGGAGAAGGGGAGATTTTTAGCTCAGAAGAAATATTTTCTAACTTTTTCATCCCATACTTTTTCAAAATACCTTTTTACCCTTTTTGTAATACTTTAAAAGGTGCCATACCAAGCATTATTTATCAAAGTAATTCAAGGTACCAAGAAAAGTATTTTATTCTTTTAGGCTCAAAATTGGGCAACTAAGGGGTAGCATTTAATCGATCAAAGCTCAGAAGGCCGGAAAAATACCTAGTGCCTCAATCATTTTCAAAAATGTTTTCGAAAATTTTCAAGTTTCAAAATGGTTTCAAGTCATGTTCTAGAAAATACAATCCAAGGATCCATTCCGATGCGCCTACAGTCGATCTAGGTGTTTCAGTTTCGCCCCGGAAGGCATCACCTAATACCACATCCGTGCACAACCAAGGTCGAGGAGCTGCGCATCCACAACCTCGCCACACCATTGAGTACCCCACGAAATTGATAAATATCGATTGCCAGCATTTTTAAACACCAACAACATCGCAAGGATCCTTTCCGATGAGCCTTCAGTCGATCTGATGTTTGCCACCACTTCCAAGGCCACTTCAGGACGGTCACCCGTCTCTTGGTGCTTCAGCTACGCCCCAGAAGGTATCACCTAATACCACGTCCATTCACAGAAAATGTCGAGAAGCCGCGCACCCACAGCCTCACCACACCATCGAGTACCCCACGAACTTGATAAATATCGAAAGACAACATTTTTTAAAACCAACAACATCACGAGGATCCTTTCCAATGCGCCTTCAGTCGATCCGGCGTTTCCCACCACTTCCAAGGCATTTTCAGGACGATCACCCGTCTCTTGGTGCTTCGGTTACACCCCGGAAGGCATAACCTAACACCATGTCCATCCACAACGAAAGTCGAGAAGCCGTGCACCCACAACCTCGCCACACCATCGATTACCCCACGGATTTGATAAATATCGAAAGCCAATATTTTTAAAAGCCAACAACATCAAAGGATCCTTTCCGATGCGCCTTTAGTCCACTTCTAGATGATCACCCGTCTCTTGGTGCATCGGCTCCGCCACGGAAGGCATCACCTAACACCACATCCATCCACAACCAAGGTCGACGAGCCGCACACCCACAACCTCGCCACACCATTGAGTACCCCACGAAATTGATAAATATCGAAAGCCATCATTTTTAATAACCACAACATCGCAAGGATCCTTTCCGATACGCCTTCAGGCGATCTGGTGTTTGTCACCCCTTCTAAGCCCATTTCAGGACGATCACCTGTCTATAGGTACTTCGGTTCCGTTCCGGAAGGCGTCACCTAACACCACGTCCATCCACAACGAAAGTCGAGAAGCCGCACACCCACAACCTCGCCACACCATCGAGTACCCCACGAGATTGATAAATATCGAAAGCCACATTTTTAAAAACTCACAACATTGCAAGGATCGTTTCCGATGCGCCTTCAGTCTATCCGGTGTTTGCCACCAATTCCGAGGCCACTTCAGAACGATCACCCGTCTCTTGGTGCTTCGGCACTGCCCCGGAAGGCATCACCTAACACATTGTCCATCCACAGAAAAGGTCGAGGAGCCGCACACCCACAGCCTCACCCCACCATCAAGTACCCCACGAAATTGAAAAATATCGAAAGCTAACATTTTAAAAAACCAACAACATCACGAGGATCTTTTCCGATGCGCCTTCGGTCGATCTGGTGTTTGCCACCCCTTCCAATGCCACTTCAGGACGATCTCCCGTCTCTTGCTGCTTCGGCTCCACCCCGGAAGGAATCACCTAACACCACGTCATCCATAGAGAAGGTCGAGCAACCGCGCACCCAAAGCCTCACCACACCATCGAGTACCCCACGAAATTGATAAATATCGAAAGCTAACATTTTTAAAAACCAACAACATCACGAGGATCCTTTCCGATGCGCCTTCAGTCTATCCGGTGTTTGCCACCAATTCCAAGGCCACTTCAGGACGATCACCCGTCTCTTGGTGCTTCAGCTCCTCCCCGGAAGGTATCACCTAACACAATGTCCAACCACAGAAAAGGTCGAAGAGCCGCACACCCACAGCCTCACCACACCATCGAGTACCCCACGAAATTGATAAATATCGAAATCCAACATTTTAAAAAACCAACAACATCGCAAGGATCCTTTCCGATGCACCTTCAGTATATCCGGTGTTTGCCACCAATTCCAAGGCCACTTCAGGACGATCACCCGTCTCTTGGTGCTTCGGCTCCGCCCCTGAAGGCATCACCTAACACCACGTCCATCCACAGAAAAGGTCGAGGAATCGCGATCCCACAGCCTCGCAACACCATCGAGTACCCCGCAAAATTGATAAATACCGAAAGCCAACATTTTAAAAACCAACAACATCGCTAGGATCCTTTCCGATGCGCCTTCAGTCGATCAGATGTTTGCCACCACTTCCAAGGCCACTTCAGGACGATCACCCGTCTCTTGGTGCTTCCGTTCTGCCCCAGAAGGCATCACCTAACACCACGTCCAATCACAGAAAATGTCGAGGAGCCGCGGACACACAGCCTCACCACACCATCGAGTACCCCACGAACTTGTTAAATATCGAAAGACAACATTTTTTAAAACCAACAACATCATGAGGATCCTTTCTGATGCGCCTTCAGTCGATCCGGTGTTTGCCACAACTTCCAAGGTCACTTCAGGTGATCACCCGTTTCTTGGTGCTTCGGCTCCACCCCGAAAGGATTCACCTAACACCACGTCCAACCACAGAAAAGGTCGAGGTGCCGCGCACCCACAGCCAAGGTCGAGGAGCCGTGCAGCCACAACCTCTCCACACCTTCGAGTACCCCATGAATTTGATAAATATCGAAAGCCAACATTTTTAAAAACCAACAACATCGCAAGGATTCTATCCTATGCGCCTTATGGTGATCTGGTATTTACCACCCCTTCCAAGGCCACTTCAGGACGATGACCCGTCTCTTGCTGCTTCGGCTCCGCCCCGGAAGGAATCACCTAACACCACGTCATCCATAGAGAAGGTCGAGCAACCGCGCACCCAAAGCCTCACCACACCATCGAGTACCCCACGAAATTGATAAATATCGAAAGCTAACATTTTTAAAAACCAACAACATCACGAGGATCCTTTCCGATGCGCCTTCAGTCTATCCGGTGTTTGCCACCAATTCCAAGGCCACTTCAGGACGATCACCCGTTTCATGGTGCTTCAGCTCCTCCCCGGAAGGTATCACCTAACACAATGTCCAACCACAGAAAAGGTCGAGGAGCCGCACACCCACAGCCTCACCACACCATCGAGTACCCCACGAAATTTATAAATATCGAAATCCAACATTTTAAAAAACCAACAACATCGCAAGGATCCTTTCCGATGCACCTTCAGTCTATCCGGTGTTTGCCACCAATTCCAAGGCCACTTCAGGACGATCACCCGTCTCTTGGTGCTTCGGCTCCGCCCCTGAAGGCATCACCTAACACCACGTCCATCCACAGAAAAGGTCGAGGAACCGCGATCCCACAGCCTCGCAACACCATCGAGTACCCCACAAAATTGATAAATACCGAAAGCCAACATTTTAAAAAACCAACAACATCGCTAGGATCCTTTCCGATGCGCCTTCAGTCGATCAGATGTTTGCCACCACTTCCAAGGCCACTTCAGGACGATCACCCGTCTCTTGGTGCTTCCGTTCTGCCCCAGAAAGCATCACCTAACACCACGTCCAATCACAGAAAATGTCGAGGAGCCGCGGACACACAGCCTCACCACACCATCGAGTACCCCACGAACTTGTGAAATATCGAAAGACAACATTTTTTAAAACCAACAACATCATGAGGATCCTTTCCGATGCGCCTTCAGTCGATCCGGTGTTTGCCACAACTTCCCAGGTCACTTCAGGTGATCACCCGTTTCTTGGTGCTTCGGCTCCACCCCGAAAGGATTCACCTAACACCACGTCCAACCACAGAAAAGGTCGAGGTACCGCGCACCCACAGCCAAGGTCGAGGAGCCGCGCAGCCACAACCTCTCCACACCTTCGAGTACCCCATGAATTTGATAAATATCGAAAGCCAACATTTTTAAAAACCAACAACATCGCAAGGATTCTATCCTATGCGCCTTATGGTGATCTGGTATTTACCACCCCTTCCAAGGCCACTTCAGGACGATGACCCGTCTCTTGGTGCTTCGGTTCCACCCCGGAAGGCATAACCTAACACCAGCTCCATGCACAACAAAAGTCGAGAAGCCGCGCACCCACAGCCTCGCCACACCATCGAGTACCGCACGAAATTGATAAATATAGAAAGCCAATTTTTTAAAAAACCAACAGCATCAAGTGGACCCTTTCCGATGCGCCTTCAGCCGATCTGGTGTTTGCCTTCCCCATCCAAGCCCACTTCAGGACGATCACCCGTCTCTGGTGCTTCGGTTCCGTCGCGAAAGGCATCACCTAACACCACGTCCATCCATAACGAAGGTTGAGGATCCGCACACCCACAGCCTCACCACACCAACGAGTACACCACAAAATTTATACATATCGAAAGCCAACATTTTTAAAAACCAACAACATAAAG
>JAUPTC010002118.1:0-16362 GCA_030762895.1 Sophora flavescens | reverse complement strand
CATTAAGAATCAACAGGATTGCAGAGTTGATTTGAAAGATCATGTTGAATCGTCTGGCCAGGAGAGAAACTAGAAGATTTTGAGCAGGGTGAACCCGACAAGGGTCAAATTCTGCCCCATGTGCTGCAGTTTCTTCGAAGATGTGCGTAGATGTTGTAAAGTGGAACAGGAGTTCGAGAAGGAAAGACTGAAATGGATGTCACCCAAAAAGGATGTCCGAAGAGATGTTGTTAATGCTGTGAATGGGGCCAATCGACACGTTGTGTCGACAACCCCAACTCATGCAAGATCAAACCGAGGCGCACGGTCGGGTGGACCAAGCAGGAGCCCATACGGGTATTGCCGAAAGGAGCTGTCGGGAGTAACACATACCCGAAAGGAAACAAGACAAGGGTACCACCGTCGAGTGTTGCTGAAGATCAATGGGTAAAAAACTCAGCTGAAACCCGCAACCCTCCTGTGAGAGGAATAGGATGGGGTAGAGGCCGACTAAAACGACCTTATAGTAGAAAGAACATTCAGCCATTCAACCTTCCTGTGAGAGGAATAGGATGGGGTAGAGGCCGACCAACACGACCTTATAGTAGAAAGAACATTCAGCCATTCTGGAACGAGGACTATTTTCGAGTTAGAGTAAATAATTTTACTCATGATTTCTATGAGGCAGGACCTTCAAATTGGTCTAAAACAAAATCTCAAAAGCGGAAAGCACAACGACTTCGACAAATGCAAAAAAAACAGCAAATGGCTAGTCTAGTGGATACCCAGAAGTTGCTTCTGAGAAAAGTTGCCTAATGTTAGAAAAGATACTACTTGGAACTAATCAAGGCAGAGGAATAATGAGAAGTGTAGAACAGAACGACACAATGGTCGGAGTTGTCGCTTTTGCCGGGAAGGCGAAGTTTAATAAGAAACAAGGAAGGAAGCAATGGGTTTCCAAACAACGTGTAGAAGACATGCCTGTTGAACATGGGAGTAATGTTTGGATAAGGAAAGTAGTCAAAAAAATCCAACAAGCCTATTGTTACAGAGCGGAGAATCCCTGATAGCGTCCGACAGAAGTTGAACACAGAAGAGGAAGCAGTTGGGAAATAAGTCACCACCAGCAAAATCAACTGGCAAGTGGCCAAAAGGGTTAAGCGAGTTAGAAGAAAAGGTCAAGGCGCAAAGCCAATGCCTCGACAAGGAGATTGAGGAGTGGATGACTAAACACCAACTTGACCCACAACAAATTAGGGCCTAGGCGATTCGACGTGACGTAAGGATCTAATGGAGACTGACTCATAGGCTACCATTAGTCAGCACAGATCGATAGATATGCTAATTGAATTAATGAAACCAAACTCAAAGAAAGAAATTTCTGTGGAGGAGTTAGTAGAGGCACTTCAAGAAGATGGTGACTTGCTCGACGAGAACATTTCTATGAGGATAGAGGTCAATGATGAGTTGGATTTGGATGCAGCTATAATGGCTTTAGCTAATGAGGAGCTGTTTGATGATCATTTTTTTCATATGGATTACTCAATAACAAAAGGTTTCAAAGAGGAGGAATATGAAAAGGCACCCTCCGACGAGGAAGATCTGATAATAGGTATGGATGTTAATTTAATTTCAGTAATTCCAATTAAATTTACAGGAAACCATGAGGTTGAATATGTGGTCGACAACGAGGAGGATACCGACAGTTTAGAAGATGACTGGCTTTTCCTTGAGAATAATATGGTGACGATTTTCCACTACGTGGCTCAGTTTGAACAACCAACTGAGAGCGAGAAAAAACACCTCAAGCCTCTTCATATCAAGGCACTGATTGAAGGTAGACCCACCAACAGAGTTCTAGTGGATGGTGGGGCAGCAGTGAACATTGTCCCTAGAGCAATGCTTAAGAAGCTTGGGAAGTATAGCACAGATTTAATTCCCACCAATATGGTTGTAACTGATTTTAGTGGGAAGACAACTCCAACTAATGGGGTAATCACTCTGGCATTCAAGGGGGAATTGTACAGAGGTCCATATTGTTTGTAGTGGTCCCGACCAAGGCAAGTTACAACATTTTGCTTGGTTGAGATTGGATCCATGCGGTGGGGGCAATCCCTTATACAATTTACCAAAAGATGATTCTGTGGAGCCAAGATGACAAGGTGGAGATTATTGAAGCAGATGATAGTCTATGCCATGTTTAGCAGTTACACGTGGATTTTAAGATATATGATCCACATGTCAGACCAGTAGTCATAGAAGAGGGAGTAGACAGCAACAGTCTTGAAGTATGTCTAATGGATCAGTTTGGGATCTAGATGAAAGTACAGGCCGATGAGGATCGGCCAGGATCCGAAAATGGGTCTTAAAGAAAATATGCAAGGTTGTCGGCCTGCCTGACCGACAGAGTAGTTCAGTAAAAAGAAGATTTACTGCACGATTACATAATTGAAGATGCCCCTCTTGGGTTTGAGAGAGGGCTGGATGAAAAATTATCCGTTGAAGCCAAAGACCCAGTGGATGAATTTAATTTGGGTGAAGAAGGTGAGAGGCACCCGACATATGTGAGGGCATTTCTACCGACAGATTTCAAGGAGAAGCTTGTAAAAGTGCTCAAGGAATACCAGGACTGTTTTACCTGGGACTATGATGAGATGCTAGGTTTGAGAAGATCATTAGTGGATCATAGATTGCCACTAAGATCAGAGTGCAAGCCAGTGAAGCAGGTCAATCGACGTTTTGCACCAGAGGTAGTGTTGAGGATTAAAGAAGTAGAAAGGATTTTGAAATCTAAGTTCATCCGCACTGCCAGGTATGTCGAATGGTTATTTAATGTTGTACCTGTAGTAAAGAAAAATGGAACTTTAAGAGTGTGTGTTGATTTCCGTAATTTAAATTTTGCCACTCCTAAAGATGAATATCCTATGCCTATAGCCGATATGCTGGTTGATTCAGCATCAGGGCATGAATTACTAAGCGTGATGGATGGTCATGCATGGTACAACCAGATATTCATTGCTGAGGAAGATGTATCAAAAACCGCCTTCGGATGCCCGGAGGCAATTGGAACCTTTGAATGGGTTGTAATGCCTTTTGGTTTGAACATTGCTGGAGCTAGGTACTAGTGGGCAATGAATTCAATCTTCCAAGATTTGATTGGTAAATCAGTGGAGGTGTACATAGATGACGTGGTGGTTAAGTCAGAGACTCAAGATCAGCATTTAGTACATTTGAGGGAATCATTCGAAAGAATGAGGAAGCATAAGTTAAAGACGAATCCTTTGAAATGTGCGTTTGGAGTTCTGACAACCAATTTCTTGGGATTTTTAGTCCACAAGATAGGTATAGATGTCGACATGAATAAGACCAAAGCAATCCTCGACACGGCACCACCAAGGAACAAAAAAGAGTTGCAATCTTTCCTGGGAAAATTTAATTTCTTGAGAAGATTCATTTCTAACTTATCAGGCAGGACAAGGGCTTTTGCTCCTTTGATCAAGTTGAAAGCAGACCAAGAATTCAGATGGGAATCACAACATCAACAAGCTTTCGACGAGATTAAGACTTATTTGACAAGTCCACCTGTAATGACACCTCCAAGGTCGGGACAACCATTGAAACTGTATATTTCAGCATCTTATGAAACTATAGGAAGCATGCTTGCTCAAGAAGATGAAAATGGCATCGAGCGTGCGGTATACTACCTCAATAGGGTGTTGAATGATGCTGAGAATAGATATAGTGCTGTAGAAAAATTGTCTTTGTTGTTGTATTTTTCTTGTACCAAGCTTAAATATTATATGATGCCACATATTGTGCAAGTCTTTTCAAAGACATATAATAAAACATATGTTGTATAAACTTCTTATGTGATTTACACAACCTTAGAAGTTAACCTTACCATCCATGTTATGTGATTTACAAGGTGAGCAACTCACGTTACTCAACCTTACCATCCATGTTATGTGATTTACACAACCTTAGAAGTTGTTTGACCATCAAGATAGAGACCTTTGGGTCTGGGAATAGGAAGAAAAAGCAATAATTTCCGTGACAGAGCCATATGGTGAAGCAGAAAAAGAAGAAGGGTGATGCCTTTATGAAGATTCATTGTAAAGGAAAGGAAATGTATCATATTATGATCATGAAAGACAACTATTTATAATGGTATCAAGCAGTGATGGCACCGTTTATCTATGCGTGGTAACTTGCTAAAATTTAATTGTTCATTAAAAAGGAATGAGTTAAAAGGTGCATAGGGAGTTAGCAGTCAGATTAATTAATGCGTAGGTGCGGAAGTGAATAATATTAAATGTGCATAATAAATATGCAAACGGTTAATATGCATAATGTAAGGAAAATATTTACTCAAGATATCAAAAGAGTGAACAGTTACAAGAGAATAAAAAAAGAAGGGGTTAAACTAGACCAAGTCTTTAAGAGAGACCCATTAGAAGCAATGGCATTGTTATAATGGAGTAAGCCTGTCGAGATCCGCAATGACAATTTTAGCCTTGGTGGCTAACTCCTTGATCTTTTTCCCTTATTGGATCTTCCCTACTTGGTGCATTCTTGAGTCAATACATCAATATTTTGCAAAGCAGCTCTCTATGCTTGAAGTTTGGACTCTAATTCGGAAAGGTTCTTTAAAGAATCTACCCACTCGACGGTAGCTCTGTTGATAGAGTTAGATAATTTTTCAATTATCTTGTGAGAGGTAGCAGCTTCATTGTTCATGAGGGTTTTGTCCTCAACACTTTTGTTAAAGTTGAGGATCACCCGATCCCAAGTCGGGGAGTCCTTGGCTACGTTGGACAGAAAGGTGTCGATCTGGTTTAAGGTGTGCTGCTGATTTCGAGGTAAGTTAGCTTGTAGAGGGATTATTTCATCAACCAGAGCCTTCATTTTCTCATGCAGTTGGGAATCAGACAGAATCTCTTTAAAGGAATGATGCAGGAGAGGTTTGAGTTCACCTAATAAAGTGATGGCCCTAGAATCATTGGAATCCTACCTTTGAACCGTCGAGGATCTTGCTGAGTGGGGAGAACTCCTATGACTTCCTGATAAAAGACTTAGAAGATCATCTGCCTCTGATCTTAATGGATCGGCTTCGACAGTCATCGGTAACCTTTCGACAGGACTAGGTACAACTGGGGGCAGAGTGGAAGTTTTGCCCAGCTCGACAAATAGAGTGTCGAGATCAGTATCATCATAAAGGAGCTTATCCACATATTCAACATCAATCTGTTTAGTAGTGGACACAGGAAGGTACTGAGATGATAGAAGAATAGATGATTATGGTACGGGAGAAGGTTGAACATCAACAGTTCTTACATCGGTCATCTCGACAGATGCAGCAGCTAAGGCTGTCAGGGTCGTGTTGTCTTTGGGATCGATGACAAGTGATGCTGGGGAAACTGAATCATTGGGAAGAGGCTCCTTCACAGGGGATGTTACCAGTACTTCATGCTGTCAAAAAGAAATATATGTATGATGAATTCGTGAGAAAGAATTTAAAAAGAGAAAGTTTATGAAGTTAGGATTGGGTGAGGAAATGATTACCTCGACAATGAGGACACACATTTCTTTCGTTGGAGTCTTCATTGGTTTCAGGAATGTCAATAACAATTTGAATAGGGTTTTCCTGAGATAAAATATGAGTGTGAGTATATGATAGGTTCAAATGTGGATGAATACAAAGATACATAAGTTACCTTGGAGGAAGTTTCATGAAATTCTGTAGAAGTATCAGGTGTGGCAGATGGAACTTTACTGCTAGATAAGCCAGTTTTCTGCAAAGAAGAAAAATAGTAAAGTAGAATAGTACATCATGAAATAGTGTCGATCTTCAGATTTTTAAAGAAAACTTACTTTAGACTTGGTGGAGGGAGAAAAAAACCAGCTTGTTGAGCTTTTCTCTTATGCAAAATATTGACCTTTTCAGATTTAGAGACTAATTTGGATCTAGAGGTTCTGATGATAGGAGGTTTCTTGGCACCTCACCCTCTTCTTTGTTTAGTCATCTGAGACCTGCTCAGGGGTCATGCTCTTCATTAGCCGGAGGAGGGGAGTCTTCTCTTATATATTCAAGGGCTTGTTCAAGAGGTTGGGCTAAAATAAAAGGGAAAAAAGGTCAACTAATGTCAAGTCTAGGGTCGACATTAAAGGAAAAGTAAAATACCAAGTACCTATTTGGTATTTGGTCATGTCCTTGATGACATGATGATAGGAATCATGCCACTTGCCAAACTTCTTGGTGAAGGTAACCTCTTTGGTATAGTTTTCAAAAAGATTAGTTAGTTCAAACCATCTATCCAAATATAAGAAGTTTCCTGCAGGAGTTGGTTTTCCAGGGAACTCGTTGGTCAAACCGAAACGACCACAAGGTAGAGGAACGGGGTCAATATCACCCTTAATACCTTTGTTCCTTTGTGTTTGTTTCCATTTGTTTATGAACTATTCCACAACTCTCATGAAGCTTAGCGGATGGCGATGATCCCATTTCATTTTATAAAAATTTTCAAATTTACTGGATGTCGCCGAGATGCTCTTTAGATTTTTCGTCCTGGATTGGTTCCCTGCACATAAACAATTCGAGTGAGGCAAGTTTGGAGAGGTGGCAGCAGATTCTTATAATAGTTGAACCACCAATCAACAAAATCCGAAGTAACCGCAAGAAAGGGTGTGAAAGGAGATACTTGAAAGAATTCCTGGTGTGCAATTATCGAGGCAAGGAAAGCGTTGACATCATCTATATCTTGAATGAAATAGTTAGTCCCTGGGTTTCCTTCTTCAACTTGATAAGGAGATGGAATAGCTTGGCAGAGACCAAATTGTCGGGCAACGCATTAGGAAGATAAGCATAAACATTTGAATCCGACGAGTTGGGAATGCCCATAAACAAAGGTAGTGAGACCATATAAACATGTTATCCTCGCAATGGAAAGGTTTGACGAGGATAATGGTCTTGTGAACCATTCACTTCATGTCGATTGGTCGATAAGAGGAGAGAATTTGATGTCGGAACAATGGAAAGTTATATTATAAAAGCAAGAAAAAGAAATGACAAAGATTGGTGCTCATCAAGGTGAGGATGAGGAAAAGCATGATGACATAACATAATACCAATGGGCCAAATAGGGGCAGATTTTGTAAGGGTGACAAGTTGCCGAGGCTCAAAATTGCATTCAACCACAATTGCATGAGCCAAATGGGACCACCGGGATTGGCTTTAGCCGATTGTGACCTCGATATTGTCGACCATATGTGTAACACCACACTTTTTTCTCGTTTCTTAATAATCTGTGTTTATGTATGTGTATGTGTGTTTATTATTTTAAATTTGAGAGATTATTTTGATAAACTAAAATTATTTTCATGATTTATTTTATAGTAGGAAGCTACAACAAAATTTAGGTTGAAAATTCGGATGAAAACCTATGCTGCGTTTTCATTATCGTGAAACTTTACCGATCGGAAACCAAATTTTTGATTCGATGAACAAAATCATTAGATTTCCTAGCACAATTGTAATGAATCCCAAAATTTTGAAAATTTCTTTTTATAAATAATACACTAAAATTTTCTAGGACGAAATCTTTAAAGGAAACAGGATCGAAATTTATAGTCGGGAGATCGATGGAACTGGATGGAAGGATGATTTGACTAAATGGAGTAGGTGAAGATTGAAGAGACATGACGTGAAAATAAGTTGATGGATTTGATGTGAATAGTGACTATATTTATTACAAACCATCATTATATTTGATTTTTACAAGTTACCTATTATTTTAATTAAAAATCAAGTTTTAATTTAACAAAAATTTTAAAATCCTCTCCGAAACTCTCAAATCATTTGCGCCTCTCTCTCCCACCTCCTTCTATAAATACCCTACTTTATATTCTTCTTTCTTTTTGTTTACTCACTCACACACTCACCTACTTGCTCTCTTGTTCCACTCATTTCTTCATTGTTACTCTTGGGAGCTTAGCAACCTTTGCTCATCTTCATCTTCTCTTCATCATCAATGGTATAATTCTTCTTTCCTTACTCTTCATCTTCTCAAAACTTTTCTTTCCATTTACATACATGCTTGTTCTTTCATAGTTGCATGTTCAAAAATTCCACTCAAAAATTCCTACAAAATCCTAGAAAAAGCTTTTTGATAGAAAACCAATTGTTATGTGTTGGACGAAATCTAGGCAAGTATACCTAGTTGTACAAGTAATACGGTGGTGAGACCGATATCGTTCCCACAAGGACTGTGACAAGTACTAGCACGTACTCGAATCAACTACTATATAAGCGAATCTTTGGATGGAAGGGAGCTCAATACTAAATACCGAGCCCAAAAGTTAAAATAAACAAAATAAAAGGAAAAGTTCTTTTTGTATTTTTGTCAAACACTTGGAATGTAAAACAGGATTCCTCAAATATATGAAAGATGTTGGGATTAAATTTCACCAAACCTTAGCCTCATGCAATACCAAGACCTCCAATCCAGTTTATGATTCAAATATTAAAATCAACACACAAGATTACTCAAGCCCTAATTCCTTAGATGACAAGAGCCTAAATCCCCTAATTAAACCCTAATTCCTTAGGTGGCCTAATTAGTGAATTTGCATTAAGAGTAGAGATTACACGATTACTAATAAACCAAAATCCATTCCTAGATGCAAGGTTTACTAGGTGATTAATTCCAGAACAAGAATTGATAAGAACGCCCCCATTGCAAATCAAATCTCAAAATCGGCTCATGGATGATCAAACCACAAAAAACATTAAGCAAAGGAATTAAACACTAATAGAGAAACATGAACACGGATTAATCAATCAAAGTAATTACATGATATTCAGTTTGGCTACATCTAATCCCCAACAAAAGGGATTTAGCTACTCATAGTGATAGAGAAAGCTAAACCGGAGAAATAGAAACAAGTGGAGAGAAGAAACCTATGGAAGCTTTTCACCGTCACCGCAGCCCCCGGGCCTGCAGAGAGAACACGCCCATTTTGTATCCCAAGAGTCTCCCTAGGGTAAAAGTGCTCCTAGGGTAAGAAGTTCCGCTTCAGTCCCCTTCAGTCCCTCTCGCTGCCTTTTGGACTCGCTCTCGCGCTCTCCTATTTATAGATCAGCAGGCATCACGGCGTGATAGCCATCACGGCCATGTCGTGTCGTGGTTCTTCCATGGGCGCTTCAAATTTTGGAGCATCACGACCATGATGCTCATCACGGCCAGGCCGTGATCGCCCCCCCGCGAGGGTCTGGTGGTGCTGGCCTCTCACGCGCCGCGGATGGGCATCACGGCCAGTGCCGTGATGGCTTCCGACTTTTGCCTCGCTTCCGCTTGATCATGGCCGGATGGTCATCATGGCCAGCCGTGATGCGCCCGTTTGGCCCATTTTATTCACCTTTCAAGCTCTATCTGCATCCAAGCTCCATCATGACTAATCTTGAGCATTTATTCCTTAACTCTGCAAAACAACACCATAATACCGCCTACCCGCTCCAAGGTAAAAACTAACAAAAATCAAATCAAATATGCCTAAACTATATGAAAATGCATGAAAAATGTACATGAATATGAGGTGAAATCACACTCATCAAATCACCCTAAGCTTATATTTTCTTGTCCTCAAGCAATTTCTAAGGCTAGACGATATAAATAATCGAGCATGGATAGGAACTAAGAACCCGAGTAGAATTAATCCAAGTAACATGCATTTTCAAATATTCACCAAGAGACAATCAATTTCTAGCCCAATTAGAAGCTTAGGTTTTAGACTCATATTCTCCGATTCTAGACTCTTTCTCACCTCTACTCAAGTGTTTAAGGATATATAACATTTCGCTCAATTTCCTCAAGGAATGAATTCTACCATAAGCTTGACTATTAACCAAATCTCTACTTTATTAATGAAAACAATTAAGAATCAAGAGGTCTTTTACTTTGTTTGTAACGGGGCCATGGGATTAATCGTTAAGTGGGGAAATTAAGAAAAGGAATTTCCCGAAGGCTAGACAAAATATCGGCATTGCAAAGCATGACACCTTCCTGAAATACCTTTTGGGTTTTGATTCATTTTTTTCCACCTTTCTTTCTTTTTCTTTTTTTTTATTTCACTTCCTCTTTGTCATCCCCTTCTCTATACTCTTTTTATTTTATTTTTATTTTTATGGAGATGGAAAGATTTTCAATTCAAGAGAAATATTTTCCCCACTTCTCTCATCCCATACTTTTTCAACTACCTTAACCCTTTTTGAATACTTTAAAAGGTGCCATACCAAGCATATTCATCAAAGTAACTAGGCATCAAGAAAAGTATTTTATTCTTCAGGCTCAAAATTGGGCAACTATGGATAGCATTTAGTCAATCAAAGCTCAGAAGGCCGGAAACATACCTAGCCTCAATCATTTTCAAAAATGTTTTCAAAATTTTTAAGCTTCAAAACTAGCTTTCAAGTCAAGTTCCCAGAGAATACAATCCAAGAGGAATAAAACACTCTATCACAAAGAATGGGGTAGATTTAGTGAGTACCCCTTTGGCTCAAAATCTCACATTTTAGTAGTTCAAAAATCAATGAGAAACACAAACTACGAAACCACATGCTAATTATCAACTATCAAAGATCATCTCAAGAATTTTATTTGTAGCTCAACACAAGAATAAAAATCAGTTCAAAAATTCACTATCTCAATTTAATTATGACTCCGGCTCACACCGACGAATAATCTAAGCAAGGTACAATCTAATCATGTGATCATGCAAAATTATGCCTATATGAATGCAACATGAAAATGCAAAAATACCCCTTACCCTGCTTAAAACTTACATTGTCCCCAATGTGAAATAATCAAGTCGAGAGGAGGAAAATGGAAAAACTCACGAGGCTGCATGGTGCCACTGCCATCTACAACAAAAGGTTGTTGAAATTGTATCACAAACCGTGAGTCTATCACGGCCGGGCCGTGATACTCCCGATCTTCTCAGGCTCCCTCATCACGCCCTGACGGGATCACTACCGGGCCGCGGATCCTTTGATCTTCATATCCGTGCTCATCACTATTGCACCAAAGGTCACGGCCTGGGCGTGATGGTTGCTGACTTTATTTCCTACCCTCTTTGCTTCTCCTTCCTCCTTACCCCGAAAACACTTAACAAACTATTAATTTATAATCTTTTTCCTCTTGATCTTCCTAAATTATTCAACAGTTAAAATCGTGAAACAAATGGAAAAGGAAAAGAAAACTTGGGTTGCCTCCCAATAAGTGCTTCTTTAACGCTCACTAGCTTGACGGGCAGCTTCCAACGTGATCCCATTGCTTTGTAGCATGTGGGCCAAGAGATGCTAATACGCAAAGGCATCCTCCCGGGATCCCACGGCTCGTGGGAGCGGGTGATTGCAGGCACACACTCCACCTTAATTCCTCCTAGCATGTGTGTGAAAACTCCATCTAACTCCTCTTTAAGTACAATAACGAACTCACTTCCTCCCGGTCAAAATGGTATTTCACCGTGAAATTTAACAGATAAGTGGAAGTGGACTAACTTTGGTAAAGTTGTCCACACATGCAATGTAGTTTCAACATATTTATCTAATGCAGTACTTGCAATTTCTCAGCTAGCATGGTGGAGTGAACTGCTTTCCAATTGATTCTTACCTCCTCACTCTGTTCTTTCCCAAGGATTTGTGGAAGGTAATTCCTCTTCTTGTGGCCTGCCTACCACCACCACTATCTTCCATTGTGATCCATCTCCGCAACCATATTTTGTTTCAAATTTTGTTTACGCGGCTCTTCTCGGGAATAACTTGTAAAACATGGTGGTGGTGTGGTAATACTAACAAAAGGTTTCCATTCCTCCTTGAGACTATATATACAAGCTTACCCGTCATCCAATCAACTTCTGTGGGCCGAATATCATGATCTCCCAAATCTATGTCGCCTCCCCAACACAAGTCGTTCTCCAAAGTATGACTTGAAGCCTCAGCTGATGGATAATGTTAGTTATTCCATGAATTATAATTCCACTTATTAAACTGTAAAATTCTCAGTGTGTATGATTTTGTATATAAAAAATAAAATGCAAAATAAAAAATAAGAAAACAGATGTACTTGAAAACAGAAAACAATTGTAATGAAATTAGTAGAAACTTAATAAATATGCTTAATATTAAAAATCCTGCGTAATGGCTGCCCAAAAACTTATTGGGAGGAACTGAGCAACTATACTTTAGTCCAATCATGCACGTGGTGAGACCGAGCATCATTCCCCACGAGGATCGTGACAAGTACTCATGCACCGAATCAACTACTATCTGCTTAATCTTGATGGAAGGGAGCTCAATACTAAATAATGAGCCCAAAAGTTAAAATAAACAAAATAAAAGGAAAAGTTCTTTGTATTTTTGTCAAACACTTGGAATGCAAAAATGTGGGATTCCTCAAATATATGAAAGATGCTGGGATTAAATTTCACCAAACCTTAGACTCATGCAACAAACAAGACCTCCAATCCAGTTTATGATTCAAATATTAAAATTAACCCACAAGATTACTCAAGCCCTAATTTAAGATGAGATAAGAGCCTAAATCCCCTAATTAAACCTCTAATTCCTTAGGTAGCCTAATTCGTGGAATTTGCATTAAGAGTAGGGATTACACGACACAATAAACCAAAATTCATTCCTTGATGCAAGGTCATTAGGTGATTAATTCCAGATCAAGAATTGATAAGATCGCCCCATTGCAAATCAAATCTCAAAACTGGCCCACGGATGATCAAACCACAAAAAAGCATAAGCAAAGGAATTAAACACTAATAGAGAAACATGAACACATATTAATCAATCAAAGTAATTACATGATATTTAGTTTGGCTACATCTAATCCTTAACAAAAAAGGGATTTAGCTACTCATAGTGATAGTAGAATGCTAAACCATAGAAATAGAAACAAGCGGAGAGAAGAAACTCTATGGAAGCTTTCCACCTGGCCGTCATCACACTTTGCCCAAGCAGAGAACACGCCCATTTTGTATCCTTAAAGAGTCTCCCTAGGGTGTATGCTCCTAGGTGTTGAGCCTGCTTCGTGTCCCTTCTGTGTCCTCTCATTGCCTTTTGGACTTTGTTCTCAAGGCTTCCTATTTATAGATCGTGCACGTATCACGCTCGTGATGGACATCACTACTGTGGCCGTGACGTGTTCTCGCCATGGCGCGCTCCAGATTTTGGAGCATCACGGCTGCGGATGCTCATCAATGCCAGGTCAGTGATGCTCAATGCTGCCAGCCGCGGACTGGGCTTCTTCCCGCTGGAGGTCAAGTTGTGCCGGCCTGCCATGGCCGCGGATGGCATCACCACGTGTCGCGGATGCCTTCCGACTTTGCCTTCCGCTTCCTGAGCTGATCATGGTCAGTGATGGTCATCAATACTGTAGTCGTGGATGGGCCTGCTTTGGCTCATTTTTCTTCACCTTTCAAGCTCTATCTTCATCCAAGCTCCATCATGGCTAATCTTGAGCATTTATTCCTTAATTTTGGCAAAAACACCATAATACGTACCTTTACCCGCTCCAAGGTAAAAAAGTAACAAAAATCTAACTGGGGCCATCCTAAATTATATGAAAATGCATGCAAAATGTATGAAATTTGGAGGTGAAATCACACTCATCAAATCATCACGGCCAGGCCATGACGTGTTCTCGCCATGGCGCGTCAAATTTGGATCATCACGGCCCCGATGCTCATCATAGCTAGGTCGTGATCGGGCTTCCGCCTATTGAGGGTCTCGGTCAAGCTGCACTGGCCACTACTGGGGGTGGATAGGCATCAACACTACCAGGTCGTGATAACTTCCTCGACTTTTGCCTCTGCTCGCTGATCATGGTCGTGATGGTCATCACGACCTGGCCGTGATGCGCTTCCTCTTGGCTCATTTTCAACCTTCAAGCTCTATCTTCATCCAAGCCCATCATGGCTAATCTTGAGCATTTATTTTAATTTCTGCAAAAACAACACCACAATACTGCCTTTACCCGCTCAAGGTAAAAACTTACTATAATCAGAACAACATGCCTAAACTATATGAAACGATGCAAAATGTACATGAAATATATGAAATCACACTCACTGGCTATGAACTCATATGCATCTCTCATTTCACCCTTACATGCCTGCATGTAACAAAATTTCTTTTCAAACACATTTCAATAGGGAGGCTGAAAACCTATGTAGAAAGTTATGCTTTTTGTTCAAAATTCTCATACTTTGATTTAAAGATTCTCTCTCAACTCTTGTTTGAACCATTATTTGATAATAATGGTTACTACTTTTGGTCGATATATGTTTGCATGTAGGTTTTGAGCGCCTAGGACCCTTGGATGCTTGTTTTATGGCCTGCTAGGAACGATGCTAGAGGAAGATAATAACTTGGTGTGGATAAACACAGCAATGATTCTGGCAGCATATAATATATATTTATTCGTAGTTTTCCATAAATTTTTATACAAACATATTTCTAAAACTAAATACATATTTGGAAAACAAGACTACTGGGGCTTTAATTTGATATATAATATATAAGTATTTGGATAAGAATTTCATGTCAAAAACCCCTATCAAAGTAGAGTCAAGTCTGTCTGCGAAAATGTGAATATAGTTGGTTGCATGATGATTTTAAATATGATTTTGAAGGTTAAAATCTTTTATAAAATTTTATAGGTTAATACTAAAGTATATCTAAATTTTAAGCTGAAGATTTTAGACTTTTACATGTGTATATAAATAGTAAACAATTTACAAAGTTACAAGTTGGTAAACTTGGATTTGGGAAAATCTGGCCAATCGCATGAACGTGATTTTAATAAAGTAATGCCTTCAATCTGACATGGAACCAGCCAATGTGTTTATATGTGAGTTGGGTACCTTCATATAAAGTTTCAAAAATTTTAAAGGAGTCATTTGAGTGGTCATTTGCATTTTAAACACATTGTTGTTCTGAAAATTCTTTTTATAAAAGAGTTCATCATAATTTTTGAATGAAAAAAAAATGGTTTTGAAAGTATCTTCTAACATGATCAAGTAAAAATTTTGGTATAAAGTATATTATAAACAATGTTAATTTAAATATATAAAATGTGATTTAAGTGACATGTGTGTGTAATATATATATATATATATATATATATACATATATATATATATATATATATATATATATATATAAGTCTTGGACAAATGTAATCCAAGAATTTGTAAAAAATTGGACATCTCTAGCATCATTTTTTCTAGCCAGTGGCCAAACCTATACTTATAAAGATAAGATGACTTTGTTGTTTTAATTTAAGTGATTGTTCGGTTCTTGGACTTGGGACCAGCGTGGGCATGAAGTTCGTCCGAAAAACTGCAAGCAAAGCACTACCCGTTGAATCCGGAAGGGAGACTGCTTGAGAATGCTCTATGACAACTTCATTGTTTGTGATTGATTTTATGTGTTTGTGAGCTTTGATTGGGGTATGTTTTTTTGGGTCGATAACTATAGTTGTTTGTTTTTTTCTAAGGTGATTGGTTTAATGTTTTGAGGTGATAATTTAAATGGTTTATTTGATTGAATAACATGTTTTAAATTTGTATGTTGGACTGATTATTTAAGAATATATGGAATTAGATGATGTATGTTATATCCGGCGCATGAAATGTTTTGGTTGATTTAATGAAAAGCCTAACCATTGCTGTGAGCTTCAATTAATAATAAAGATAAAGCTTTAAGAAAACATTTACAAAGAAAAAATCACAAGTAAAGATTCTTTAACAAGGTTTTGATGAAAGAGGAAGAAATAATTTAATGTTTGGTGAAAATTTTAAGAAATAAAATAATTTTTATGGAGGAAAATCAAATGATTTTACACTAAAAGAAAATCAATTTTTTAATGTTCAAGAAAGTTAAAATTTATTTGGAATTTTAAAAGAAACTTTGAAAGTTTCAACGCTTATAGGAAAAAAGAAGATTTTAAATACAATTTGGATTTTGGAAATAGAATGGATTTTTTCCAAAAACTTAATTTTTAAACAAAGACTTTCAAAAGGAAAGTTTTCTTTAAAGGATTTTATTCAAAAGAAAATGTCCTATAACTTGATAAGTGCTACTAAAATTTTGGTTTTGTATTTGTTTTCACCGAACGAAAAATAACGTTGAAAAGTGAAACTCTAGTAACCTAGACGTTGGCTACTAGAGATTTAAAACACATGGATCTATGATCCGTGACGCGATGTCATGGGACTACGTGTCCTATATACTGTATCAGGACCGTGGTGTCCTATACATATTGTAATGGACTCAGGTGTCCTATATAAGTTGTTGTGACCTGTGTCCTATACACG